>APFE030320066.1:70903-103722 GCA_000404065.3 Pinus taeda
CAGACACGGCTTCTTATGGATCAAGGATGCAAACCTAGTGGAGTCTCCCCATATATACGCGACGGTACGTGGGAGCCCAAATCCGTGCTAGACCACAATTGAATCACACCAGGAGGAATCACCCAACCTTAATGCGAAAACAAGAGTGACTAGTTTTAACGACGCCGGAGCACGTCTCTAGCCTAGACCTCTAGATATTTGCATTAAGTTCCAATGCGTTTTTAAGTAAATTTGGTTTATTTTACGGTTGATCTTGAATTAAGTTTTGATTTTAGGTCCTACCGTATGATCTCTCAAAATTACTTAGATGCAAACTACATGCCAAAGAACATCATTTTGTTCGATGAATTCTAACTATGAGAAGGTTAGGAATTTTTCAATCAAACAAAGCGAACTCAAGTAATCAAACAACCTAATGCAACTAATGGTAAGGAAACGAAACTTCTCTTTTGAAAACACAAATCAACGAAATGTTCTTTTCCTTTTAACTATTAAATGCAAAAGGTACTAGTTTGATTTTCTTTTCAATGGCACAAAGCACTTAAAATGATTTTGAGAGATAGCTACACCAAGCAAAAGGAATAAAATCACTCGATGAAAAGACAACAAAGTCCTCAAGACACCAAAGCAGTTTTCCAAATCAGAGGAAAAACTAAGGTTAATGAGCTATGTGATCTAAGCTCAACAAGACAAAAAGGAATTCAAAGGAGGAATCTATGCACAATTCACTTGAAAAGTGTGAAAATGTAATCTATGCACAAACGAGAATTCTAATTATGCACGTGTGATCTATGCAAGAGAATTCTCAAACACAAGATGATTCTAATGTAATCTAAGAACCAGTCAAGTGCAAATCAAGATAATTCTCAAACACAAGATGATTATAATGTAATCTAAGAACCAATTAGCACTCAAAGGCAAATGAGGGGGAAATTGTTTTACAAAAACAAAAGAAGAAAGATGCAAAATTGTGAAGAGACTGAGACAAACCTTCAAGTAATGATCAAAGGAAATCAAATTAAGAATTTCTCAAAAGAGTAAATCCAAACAAGCTAGAAGTGAATCACTCGAAGCATAGAATACCAAACTTTCACAGCCACTAGATGAGTGCGGAAAACAACCAAAAAGTCGACATGCAAAGCCACTAGGTGTTCTAGGGCTAGGATACAAAATCGATAGAAATGAGCAAACAGCTGAAGGATAAAAGTAATAACTAGTCACACAAAGGTCTAACACACTTCCAGAAGCTGCAAAAGATATAGAAAAACAAAAATTCGAGTTTAAGGAGCTTTCAAATAACAAACAGGCAAAATTCACAGAGCTGGCACGACTCTGAATCTACAACTTGTGCTATTCAGGAATTGGCGCGACTGTCAAAGGAAAAAACACGCCAACTGGCGCGACTGTCAAAGGAAAAAATGCGCCAACCACGTTTGCTGACCCAAAAAATAAACGAGACAAACCAGGGTCGGGCCAACAGTTCTCAGAAGGATCAAACAACAAATAACAATTTTAAAACTGACCCAAAAAGGTCATTAACTCAGGCAAGCAAGAGAAAACTAAGATGCAAGACAAACTCCAAATTGTTCAGTCCATAAACCAAACTGGAGATTGACTGAAGTGGCTTTGATCTACTTCACTAATGCAAAGAAATAGTGTTTCTAAGGCTATCTGGCCATGCTTCGGGCTCCGTCTAAAGTTTACAAATCAAACAACAAGCTAAACTCCCCAATGGAGTCGCCAAATTGTTGAACAGGTAAATCCCCTCTACGGACAGAGGCGATCCCACTAGCCCAAAATGGGTCTAGCAACAATCAATTCACGCTGCTAATGCAAGTTCCTAGTTGTATACTAAAAGGTGGATTACGAAGACCAACCTGGAATCCAACGCAAATGTCGAAGTAGAGTTAACCCTCCGGCTCCCTTGCTTCAGTAGGTCACAATCCTAGTGATCCTCGCGAACGGGCACCTGCACATGCAAAGACCGAGACAACTACAAGCATAAAATCCACCAAAGTACAACTATATTTCAGTCAGAAAGGAAATAAATCAAACATCATAATAGGAAATGAGATTGGAACCATAATAGCAGTTGTTTATTAATGAATATTAGGCAGAGAAAGATACAACCAAGGTTCTGAAGTTGAACCTATTCTCTGGCTGGGAGAGTAGCTATGTATGCCTTGCAATAGACCTTCTCTCTCTCAGGATGCTAGCAGCATAACCTCCCTATGCTTCAATACTCTTACTATCACTCCAGACAATCATAATCACAACTAGCATTACTCCTGAACTTACAAAAACTAGCTTGTCAAATGCATGAGGACAGGCTTTTATAGATGGAGAAGGGAGGAAGATACAATGTACCAGGACACCCATTGTGGATTGGCATTATCCCTTAAAAGTTACTGAGGATAGTTGTCATCGATAAATGATGACTCTCGACCTCTATCATGTGGATTTTTCCCTCAAAGAACTTCATGATAAGAGAGGAAAGAACATACGGGTGCATGTTGGCCAAAAATCATTACTAAACTTAGTTGGCGCGAGTGTTGCTCTAGAACAGAGCGCCACTGGGCGCACCCCCTTTTGAGGATCTCAGTCATTGGCGCGGGTAAGACACTGTGTACCTGCGCCAATGGAAAAAGGGCACTTTTCAGGGATAATTTGTAGAAGGTGTCTTCAGGGAACATGAAGTACATACTCAGGGGAACATAATGCAAATGTTTTTAGGTTATGTCACTGCTCATAGGTCCTAGAATGTATCCTCCAATATACGAAAACAGGGGTAACAGGGATGGTGACCAACGGTGACAAATTACTGTGTAACAATATGGAAGGAAATAGAACATAAGGAATAAGGCTTAACTTCATCTATTGATCCTATCACTACCTAGGCTTTGAGAGATTTTGGGATCTTGGAATTCTTCTAGCTTCCTAGTATGAGGCAGCAAATGGAATTGTCGAGGTATCTTGTTTGAGCATGGGATGCTCAAGCATAGGAATTCAAACTTTGTGCACATGTGTGTTGTACAGGTAAATCCCCTCTGTGGATGAAGGTGATCCCACTAGCCTAAATGGGGTCTAGCAACAATCAAACAACGCTAACACGTAGGTTCCTAATTGCAAAGTAAAGGCTAATGATGAGAGCCTACCTCGAATCCAATGCTAGTATTCGTAGAAGATTCATCGCTTCTGTTCTTTCACTTCAGCTGGTCACAATCCTCACGATCCTCGTGAATAGACACCTGCACATGCAAAGAACAGACAGACCAAGCATAAAATCCAAGAGATGCCAACTATGTATCAGTTAGAAGGATACAACTCAAACATCATAATAAAGACACATAGTGGACCATAATGATCAGTTGTCTATTATATTGATAAACAAAGAGAATTACAACAAGTTCTGAAGTCAAATCCTCCTTGTTGGGTGATCAGAAACACATGCCTTGCAAAGCCTGTAAGGGATGGGGAACACCTCTCTCTCCTTGGTTACTTGGACATGGATCTCCTCCTTAAAGATTTAGCCTCATAGGGATGAACAAGGCCTCTTGCAACATGAGCTTAGCAATTCTCAGACTTTGGGACTTAGATTTGAAAGCTTGAAGAGTAGAATTACTAACTAGCTTGTCAAAGGGAAAAGAACAAGCTTATATAGAGGTAGAAGGAGTAGATAAGACCATCCACTTGATTCATGGGATTGTCCTCATCATTAGGAAGCTTCCATGAGAGGTGGAGAACTACTTCCCTCCTTGGGAGATTCGAAGTCCAACTGAACTAACCCAAACTGGAATCAGTTCATGGATAGGGTAGAAGAAACCTTCGGAAGTTTGTTTGTTAAAAACTTTACTCAACTGGGTTGGTGCTAGTGCGACTCTGAGACAAAGTGCCAGCTGGCGCGCCCTCTTTGGAGTATTTCCCCCATTGGTGCGAGTGATACACTGTGGAAGAGCGCCAATGGAGAAAGGGCTATATTTTTGGGTATTTTGCAGAAGGTGTCTTCAGGGCATATGGAGTACATACTCTAGGGGATACAATGCAGGTGTTTTCAAGTTATGTCACTTCTCACAAGTCCCAGAATAGGTCCTCCAATGTACAGGAGGAGGGGTAATAGAGACGGTGACAAAATACTGTGTAACAGATGCCCCCTAAAGCATGAAGCCCAAGAGAGAGAGGGGTGAAATGCTTTACAAGAACATGGTCAACTGAAAACATGGCCGTTGGAGAACCTGCACGAAGTACAAATGATATCACAAATACGTGATGTACATGGTATGGGCGCAGCCATCCATAGCAGAGTACATAAAAAATTTGGATCCCAGGTATGGATGCAGCCATCCGATGAGGATGAATGAATAGATTCATGCATGCTCGCAACCATCCAGTGAATGAGTCATGTAGTGATAATAATAATCCACAAAATGCAACCTGTATTTCAACAGACAAAACCCAGGGTCTTGTGCTCCATCTCGACCCGAACAAAGTACAAGTTCAAGCATGCGAATATAGGATTTGAAGTCGAACATGCGAGAACATCGTCTTATTACCAGTCAATGATTAAAATTGTTTAACAGACACGAGAGGTACCACCAATAATGACAATGGTCCTCAAGGTACTATAGGTATAATCCACAGCATGCAAATCAGTGAGTTGGTGTTGAACACCCGTAGAATTATCCGATCGGAGGCCAATGATGAAAACCTCGCGTCGAACACGAAGAACCTACCATTGAGGCATGCAGACTCCAAGGTACCTGAAGGGAGTCTCTAAGTCAACTTCCTGGATAATGAGTTGAAGTCGACAGGAAGTGACCTTGATCGAAGGTGGGCCATAATGTTTCCCACATCGTTGACATGAGACAGAGAAAGATACAATGTTTTGTGTGTTGTGTGAGGTATCAGAGGGAGGTTGAGTATTCTGCAGAGGTCAACTCCTCTTGAACATATCCGCAGCACGACAGTGGACTTGGCAGTATTTGACATCAAATGATCAAGGGTCATGGTGACAAGGCGATGAGCAGATGAATGGTCAAACAGGATAACCCAAACTGACGGAGGAAAGTGTGAAACAAGATGAGATGTCCCCACCCAGACATGAATGCAGACAAGTGCCATGTTCAAGAGCGACATACTACCGACACGACAATGATTACGGTTCCTTTATTCCCCCACCATTTCTTGCGAGTACCCCGGTTATTTTTGGATGACGAGCTTGACGGGGATAGCATATGCTTGAGAGGTGTCATTGCGACGGAATCCAATGCCATTAAGTTTTAACGAGTCTGACAAAGGAAGAACTCGACATCTTTTCATGTTTAGAGAGTTTGAAAAGACAACAAAAAGGAAACTCCAGGGGTGTCCTTTTTCGTAAAGTAGTGTCTCTCGAGCCCGAAAAAGTATAAAACAATGCTTGAAAGAACCACCCGATCATTTTGACCGAAGAGTACTTTTCATAAGTAGTGATTCTGATCTAAAAAGTAAAAAAGTGATCAAAACCACGTCGCTTCGTGACCATTAACGAACCGGAAACGACAAGGGTTCGACGATCTTTTTGTTTTTTAAATGGTCGGAAAAGGGTTTAAAGACGACCGCCTCTCATTACCGTTTAACGAGTCGAGAGGACCAACTCGGCATTCTTTTCACATTTAGAGAGTCAGAAAAGAGCAAAATATGACTCCAAAGTGACTTTTTCGTGTATTTACCGAGTCTGAAAAAGTATAAAATACAAGTTGTTTCACCACCAAAGTTGCATAAACACCTGTCGCTGCACAAGAAATCGGTGTAAAATCCATTTTCGACATAAATATTCATAAAAATATTCATAAAATGACTTTTTAAAACCTATTAAGTGCCAAAAAGTTATAAAATAGTGAAAATGGTAAAATAAAAATTACTTTTCAGTTTTTACCTTTGGAGAGCGACATTAGGGATTTTTGGAGTGCGATCTTCAGTTGGCGATTGAGACAAATCCAGTGGACCATTTCAAGCATCGTCAGTGTCAGGTAAGAGGTCTTGTCCCTAGCTCCATTTTCATCCATTTAGAATTTTTTTTTAGTTGCATTTTCATTTCCTATGGGGAGGATTTTGATTTTAGGGGTTACGCCCATTAGCGCAAGTTTCAGGCACGGACCCGTGCCAATGGGGCACATTTCCCATAGGGCACTCGCCCATGGGCACGACTATTTTAGAAACAGTCGTGCCAATGGCCGCGTGCATTTTTTGGCAACTTTTAACAAATTCAATCCCTGTTTTCCTGCAATTTCAAGTTATTTGAGAGTTTAATTCACTATTTTGGCTTGTGTTTGCAGGGCAATCCACAAAAATGGTGATTTTATGGAAGGAACGAGAACATGACCAAGTGGACACATTGGCCCTAATGAATGAGGATTGCATGGAAGCTCTCAGAGTGTGTGGGCTCAAAAATATTTCATGCTATCTGATTTGCGAGCTCAACTAGAGCTCTTGCAGTATCTGATCGACTTGTGGGACGTAGAGGAACAGGTGTTCCAGATACAGGATCAGGTGCTGGAGTTAGACATGTCTGATGTCTATATCCTGACTGGATTGTTGGAATGAGGGTCGGTGCCTCGATTGACTGGGAGCAAGCCATCTGGAGAGAAGATGGATGAGGTGGAGGCTCGAGTTTGCCTGGAGGCAAAATATGGGCAGGGCAGTTCGAAGGTGGATATCCCCACCGTTCAGGACCTAACACTAAGAGCATTTCTATTCACCTTTACATGAGCTGCGGGGGCACAAGTGCCCCACGAAGCTAGGAAGAACCACCTACTATTAGCAACAGAGTGCCTTAGCCCGACGATCTTCAATTGGGCGACAGTTGTGACAACCAATATGAAGAGGCAGCTGACAAAGGCCAAGCGAGGCAAGCTGCAACAGTTTGGATATGATTCCATCTTGGTGGCGTTCTTCTTGGAACATGTGCCAAGCTTCCAGGGCCAAGGGGCCTTTGTAGCAGACCGAGCACCTCGAGAGCCGAGGATGGCTCGATGGGAGGCATTGATGCCGAGGGGTGGTGGCGGCCAGCAGATGTCCTTTAGACCGGAGTTTTTCAGGTGGCTTCACCTTCAACTAATAGTGGTGGAGGACTGGCCGTATGCGGGGACAGACATCACCGGAGACCCTGACCTTCCCTTGTCAGAGGGAGAGGACTGGGATGAGGAGATTGGTACGTCCTCATTTTTTGATTTTGTGTTTTTATGATTTTTTTTTGTTAATACATACTTTTTGTAATGACCTTTATATGCACATGCAGATGTCGGCCTAGAGCGTCCAGCTAGCATGTCTCCCATTATGAGGACACATCCAGTAGCAGTAGCAGCAGGAGCAGATCCTCAGGAGGAGGGTGGTGACAGAAGGGAGCTCATCCAAAACCTCGAGGCTATCACTCGAGGGATCCCAGATTATGCTCGGCTAGCGGATGTCCCACTAGCGTACCAGAGGCACATAGTGGGGGTGCCTACTGGCATCCACCGTCTCCTGAGGCGCTTAGTGCGATCGGTGATGTGCTACCATGAGGACCACCACGACTAGATACCTAGGCTTTTCCTTTCATGCATATTTTTTGAGAGACATATTGCCTCCAGATGTATTCAGAAAAACATGTATTATTTTTTGATGATGCACGGGGTGAAAACATTTTGGACACACACACACACATAGATATATATATATATATATATATATATATATATGTTCTATGGTTTATTGTACTTTATGCTTATTGTGTTATGTTGAATTACATGTTATGCAAATGCCTGTCCAACACATAATTAGCTAATGCATCGGTTAACGTATTAAGTCGTCTCGGAATATGTTGATAAGTAATGAAATCAAAATCCCTTTCTAATAATTTAACACATAAATACAACCTTAAAATCCAATGATCTCTGACGGAATAACGCCCGTTGAGTTGGTGGACGACAACTTGAGAGTCCAAGTTCACAACCAATGTTTGAATGCTGAGGTTAATCGCCTCAGCTAATAATTCAATCAAAGCACTATATTCAGCAACATTGTTCATTGTACAACCTAGACAAACCACTTGAATGTCTACTAATTCACCATGAGGATCGTAGATCACCCACGCCGCAGATGACAAGTTGCGTGTATTGCGGGAAGCACCATCAGCGAAACCAGCGTAAGGCGATCTAGACATTTGGCCAGGAAGCAAAAGACACAATAAGTGGCAATCATGCCGACACACCATAACAGAAATATGAAAACATGCACACACAACACACTTGCTAAAAGCACACGTATATACAAAAAGAGAGTGTCTTGACTCATGCATAGTATTTTTTCATATAAAGCCCATTTCGAGGCATATCCAGGGGATTTCCTTCATAATCAATAAGCTCGTAGGCGCCTTTTTGCAAAACTCTTTTCACAATGTATGGCCCGTGCCACATAGGCTCGAATTCTCCTGCCCCCAGCTTATCGTTAGCTTAATCGTAGAACAGTACTAGGTCTCCCTCAATGAAAGAGCGGGGGTTAACAGTATTATTGAAGAGATTTTTCACTCGCTTCTTCTGAGCTTAAATAGCTAAGGAGGCTAGACGATGAGTCTCGTCCAGCCACTCTAAGTAAAGAAGACACTCTTCTACCGGAGTAGTATCAGGGAGAAAATTGACGGCTATCTTTAATGAAGGAATCTCACACTCAATAGGAAGGGTCGCCTCCAGTTCGTAAACTAACTAAAAGGGAGTGAAACCAGTGGTGTCCTTAACGGAGGTACTGTAGGCCCACAAAGTAGAGAACAACATTAGATGCCAATTGGACTTATGCATGCCAACAGTTCTTTGAAGCATCGTGACCAAAACCTTGTTCACGACTTCCACTTGACCGTTTTCCTGAGGATAGTACAGGGTCGAACTATCATGCCTAAGGCCCAACTAGGTTGTTAACTCGGTCATCATGTGATTACGAAAATTCTTTCCGTGATCAGTGACGATGGCTTGGGGTACTCTGAACCACGAAATAACATGGTTGAACAAAAACTGCGCTGTGGTGTGACCATCTTCGAACAATGTAGGCATCGCCTTGACCCATTTTGTGAAATAATCAATAGCAATGATGATGTACCCATGCCCCCTAGCCGAGCGAGGGTTATAGGTCATATAATCGATGCCCCATTTGGCAAAAGCACCGATAGTTACAATAGGGTACAGTGGAGCAGGGGGTGCACGCATCTTCCGTTGGTAAATCTAGCACTCATGACATGAACAGACTGCAAGAATGCAATCCTTGAAAATGGAGTGCCAAAAATAACCAGCACGGAGGATTTTTTGTGTAGTGGCATATCCAGACATGTGACCACCACACGCACCAGAGTGGCAATCATTCAGAACTCTCTCTTCTTCTTCGAGAGTCAAGCATCGGCGAAGAACGGAATCAACACCGAGACGGTACAGGGTGTCCCCAACGATGCGATATGGTTGGGCTTGATGTCGGATCCATCAACAAGCATCCTTGGAGGTCTCGGGATGGAAGGAGGAAGTTTGCAAGTAGACAATAATATCCCCGTACCAGGGATCGAGGGTGCTAATGAGAAAGAGAGTTTCGTCTGGAATGGAATCCTCTAACTGAGAGGACGCAGCAGTAGATGGCAAAGAACACAACAGCTCAGCAAAGACAAGTGATTTCTTAGACTTGGCCGCAGTAAATTCCAAGTCAAACTCTTGGAGGATGACTATCCACTTTGAGTGTTTGCCCCCCAGCAACTGGCGTGACAGAATGTAGGTCATAGGGTTGCAATCAGAGATCACTGTCGTGGTACGCAACAAGATGTAATGACAGAAGCGTTGCACAGCACAAACAGCAACTAGTGCCAACTTTTCAACATAAGCATATTGAGATTCCGTGTCTAACAAATTGCGGCTAAGGTAATAAATAACGTGTTCAGTGCCATCATCGTCATCCTAAACCAGAACCATACCGATGGTGGTGTCAGCAGCGGCTAGATACAATGTGTAATCGCGATAATAATTCGAAGGCTGCAACAAAGGGGCGGAAACTAGAAGAGTTTTAAGATGTGCAAAAGACTCTTCAGCTATGGCATCCCATCAAGACGGGGTGTCGTGCTTGAGTAACCGCGTGAAACCCTTTGCCACCTCGGCATAATGCAGGATAAATCGTCGTAGGAAATTTGCTTTACCCTGCAAACTCTACAATTGCCGCAAAGAGGTAGGGGGAGGAAGATTCAAAATGGCTTTGACTTTAAGGGGATCCAAGCGGTTGCCCTCTCGGGAGACGATAAACCCAAGAAGTCGACCAAGTTCCATGCAGAAGACACATTTATGTGGATTAAGTCAGATATTGTAGTGTCGATAGCGGAGAAAAATCTAACGGAGATGCGAAAGATGGTCTTGGCGCTTAGCCGAATGAGTGGGAAGGTCATCCAGATAAGGCTGTACGATGTGCCGGATATCATGAAAGGCATAAGACATCGAACGTTGAAAAGTGGCACCGGCATTCTTGAGATCGAAAGAGAGATTTTTTATAAGCGAAAGTACCCCACGGACAGATAAAGGCTGTCTTGTGTTGATAGGCAAGCGCGATATTAATCTGGTTGTAGCCAGAAAAGCCGTCCATGAACAAATATATTTCACTCCCCGCACACTCATCAATTAGCTGGTCAATGAACAGTGTGGGGTAGTTATCTTTCGGGAAGGCTCTGTTAATATCGCGATAATTGACACAGGCGCGAATAGTACCCTGTTTTTTATCTACAGGGATAATGTTAGAGACCCAATCTATGAGCAGGATAGGGTAAATGAAACCAGATTTAAGAAGTTTTTCAACTTCCGCTTTGATTGGTGCAGCCTTGCGGGGGTGCACAGGGCGTAAATGCTGATGAACAGGTTTAGCTCCTGGACACATAGGTATCTCATGCACTACGATGTTTGGATCAATGACGAGCATATCTTCATATGACCATGCAAAGACGTCATGGAACTCGCGAAAAAGAGCTATATAGATTTGAATTTCCTCAGGAGTGCAAGTGACTCCTATGTAGATGTTCTCGACAATCCATGGTTTGACAGAGATGTCAATAGGTTGGGTCTGCATAATTTTCCCCAAATTCCCTTCATAAGATACTTGATAGACCTGAATAGGTGTTTGAAGAGGTTGTGAAAGGAGACACGGAGCCCACCGCTCGAGACAAGCCAACGTTTCCTGGAGGGTAGGGAGAAACGAGGAACGGTGATGAAGATTGAACCACGGAGGTTCCTCGAGAGACATGGTCTCTATGATGGCTTCGTCGGAAGGAAATGTTTCCTTTAATGGATCTGAGGAGTCACAGTCTCCAAGCCAAGGGGAATAGTCGTATGAGTCAAGAGCTCTTCTTAGGGTAGAAGATTCGGTAGGAGGAGCCGATACAACAGCGATTTTGATGTAGTTGAGCTTGGCGGGACTCAACGGCATCTCCTCGCCCCATGATTCTATCTGGTCGATGCGAGGAAGGACCCAGGGATCAGAACGAACCGAAATCATACTGATGGAGGCGATGTTTGGAGGTGGGAGTGAGAAAACACCCATGAGGGTGGGATCTTTGAAGAGCCCGGCTCCCACACTCTCGAAAGAGATGGAGGTATGCGCCACGGAGGGCACATTACCTTCAGAAGAAGAAGTGAAGAAGGAGAGCTGGTCTACCATGACAATTTTCCCCTGGTGAGGGAAATGTATGACACGGAAGAGGGACGAAGCCATGGCACACATGGCATACATCTAACTCTGTCCTAGAAGGAGGTTGTAAGTAATATTTGCATCAAGGACCTCAACTTCCACTTCAACGGTTTTCCCTTCTAAAGTAATCGGTAATCATTGAAGAATACCATAGGAATGAGATTCTCTCCCATCAAAGGCTTCCAGTGTCATGGGAGACTGGCTCAAAGTCAGAGACCCGATCGCTCAAGAAATAGACATGATGCAAGTTGACGCGCCTTCATCAATAACCGTACAATGGATCGTTTTCGAATTGATGATGACTTGTATGAGAAAGGCGATCTGATGAGGCAGCCTTGGGACATGGCTCTCGAGATCAAAGGTGATCAAATCCGAATCTGCTGGGTCGATGCCACTAATGGCCGATAGCAGGGACTTCCTCTGAGGGGGGCAGCTCTGGAGAACTTCTAAAGCAGACATAGCCGACAGAGCCTGCGCTAAGTCCTTAACTATGCTATAGTGCTGGGCAGCACAAGCATTTGGGTTGTAAGATGATCTCCAGAGTACTCCTTTAGGAGGGGGTCGGATTGTTGTCTCAGTGCTAGGTCTCTCGATGTGGAGTGGACCAGAACTGGACAAAGGAGCACTTGAGGGGACATCAGGCTCCTTCCCGGCGGATGAAGGATACTCTGTTCGATTCATTACATGGACGGGAATGGATGCAGCCATGAACACTTGGGAACCAAAGGGAGATGAAGACGAAGATGGATCAGCCACCATTTGAGTCTGTTGAGAGGGGAAAGGTTCTTTCAGAACCACAGGAATCCCAGGAGCACCTTTCAGCAAACGACTAACTTCGGACCGCCTTGGGCAGTCTTTGGTGTAGTGATCCTCATCACAGATGAGACAAGGATACTTGGGTTTGTGCTTGGCTCCTTCCTTGGATGGAGGTTTGGAGGAATCCTATTTAGGTTGCTGAGACTTATTCTTTGCTTTCCCATTTTTCTTTCCTTTCAAGGCCTTGTTCGTTGTGGTGGACTGGACAGCGTTAACCTCGGAAGTACTTCCAAGATTAGAACCACCCTGAGAAGTGTTTTCGTTAGAGACATTCGATTTTTTCTTCCCAGGGTTCGAAGATGATTTTTTCGACGACGGATTCATAGAGCCAATAACCCCATCAACAGATGGCTTTGGTGGAGCTTTGGATGTACCGTGTCTCAGGGCATCAGGCAAATACTCATATAAAGTACCTGAATGAGAATAAACTAAGTCAAGGTACTGAGCGCGCACGATAGCTTGCTCTTCAGTTACGCAAGCTCCCATGGAAATGTCCCGTACGATATTAGGGATAAAGGAAGTTGTGAACCAATCAGTGAGGAGTTGATCAGGAATCCAGAACTTGATCAACCAACGACGCCTTCTCCATTCATGTATGTGATCAGAGATGTGCGTAGCCGTGTCCTGCTTGAGAGATGTAAGGAGATGAGTTCCCGTCCCGTACCGAATGGGTAACTGAAAATGAGTGAGGAATGCCATCGCCAATGAATTAAAATCTTGAAAATATGCACGGGTCAATTCAATGTACCATTTAGCAACGGAGCCGGTGAGAGTCCTCTGGAACAGGCGAAGCCGAACTGAATCGTCAAGCCATGAAATGGACGAACACCAGAGGTGATAAGTCATTACATGGGCTTGAGGGTCCTCTCCAGCTTTTCCGTCAAACTTGGGACAATCGTCGGGTATCTTAGTTGGAACTGGTGGCCATTGTGGATTATGCAAGATAGGATCGTTGGTTAATTTCGACACATTGGGCAGTTCCAACATTATTAAGAATGGTAGTTGAGGGTTGAAGGACATCTGCAGATATGTGGTAGGTCCAGAGTTCCACCCAGTTGTTCGTTGCCCCCATTGACCTTGTCCTGACGGGCCAGGTTCATAAGGGTTGTATCCATAACCGGACGGTTGATTCTAGTTCTGCCCCCCAGCACCCCATTGGTTACCATACTGACCTGCAGGAGCAACATTGGGTTGCTGATAATTTTGATAAGGAGTGGCTTGCAGCTGTTGATAATTTTGATACGGGGAAAATTGATTTTGCCTCTGGGGTTGCTGGTATCCATACGGTTGTTGGGCTCCATATTGAGCCTGGGAAGTAGGCTGCATTTGATAAGAAGGTTGGGATTGATACCCACCTTGTGACTAGACACCAATTTGATTTTGGGGCTGATAACCAGGTTGATCTTGAGAAGCAGGAACCATCTGCATGCCCGGTTGAGCAGGCCCAAAGAGATGTTCTTGCGAAGACTAAGTTTGGGCCATCTGGCCGGAAGGTTGTCCTGGTTGGATTTGGGACGGACCTACTTACCCAGAAGGTTGAGTTTGTTGAGTGTTCGGTTGTCCTTGCGCAATCGAGGGTTGTCCTTGCAAACCAGATGGCTGACTAGGCTGAGCAGTGGGTTGGCCTTGCTACATGTAAGGCTGACCACTTTGTCCAGAAGGGTATCCTTGCTAGTTTCCAAGTTGTCCTTGCTGCGCATAAGGCTATCCCGGATTCCCGTAGGGTTGACCCGAAGGGTATCCCTACTAGACTTCAGGTTGTCCTTTTTGAGTATAAGGTTGTCCCGGGTTTCCAAAAGGTTACCCAAGATATGTAGAAGATGGACCACCAGAGGCCGAAGGTTGTCCCTAGGAGGGTTGTCCTTGTGAGCCTCCAGGTTGCCCTAGATAGGTTTGGCCATAATACTGTTGCCCATAATTAGGCTGCGTGTAGGATGGCTGACCTTGGTATGATGGTCCTTGATACGGCTTCCCTTGATCTGGATGAAATTGGCCACCACCATAACCGGTGGTACCCCAAGTGACATTCAATGGAATTGAAGACTCAACCGCGGGTTGAGCAGGCAAGGAGGTATACAAATGATGACCTATAGTGTCATAATAGGGGCCTTGCGTGCCTAGATTTTGGACAACATGCAAGTATTGAGAATATGCCCCCCCTGCTAGAATGGTACCAGAAGAAGGCGTGGATGAACAACTCTGGCTGCATATGCCGACCGACCACTATGTACTATAACACGGGATGGGCCAGCAATAGTAGTTACGACGGACGAAGCCGTAATGGCACTAGAAACCGGAGTCGAAGATGCGACACAAACAGTTGGATTGGTCAGAACTGACGTGAAAATGATATTGTGAACTTGGGAAACAAAAGATCCCGTAGTGGGAATGATGTTATTATCCCACATAGAAGAGGAATTCCCAGAGCCCATGGCATCCCTCAGAGATCTATAGCGCGCAGGCACTGTAATACCGAGAGGTGTAACAGTGTAGGGCGTAGATATGACCGAGGATGTGGCCAAGAGAGGAGTCTCAATACTTGACATAACAGGTGTTCCACTCGATATAGGAGACGTATCCTCCATATCAGAGGTATCCATCATGGTCAAAACACTAGTAGGAGTAGAGGGATAATCATCTTTGTAAGGTCCCCAAACAGGGTTCCAAAACAAATCGTGAAGCTCATCCTCTGGAGCACGAGAGTTCAACAGTTGGACACTTGGAATAACAAGGAAAGTGTCACCACAAATTGGTGTCTCAGGAGCAGCATAAGAAGGAGACCCTTGGTCACTAGGGACGGGAGATGGGATCGATGGATTTGCAAGGATGATCGAATTCAAAAATCTTGGACAAGCTAACGGAGAAAAACCCCACTCAAAACTAACACACAGAAGGTCTGACAAGGTAAATGTAATCATGGTCGAATAAATTTTTAAGACATTAGGACACAACTTGACCTTTTCATGTTTTAACAGTCGAGAAAAGGACAAAAGATGACTCTAGTCGCCTTCGAATATTTAGTGAGCCCGAAGTGAAAAATGCTCAAGTGAGCCTTTTCTTTTAAGGAGTCCAAAAAGGATCAAAAGAGTGACTACTCTGGAGAAACTAGACAAGGGGTTTACCTGACAATCAGTAAAACTGCATATACACCTTAGCAATCATATGAAAGCCAAGGACTTTCCGTACGGCAGTCAATCTTCCCGAATGTTGTGTTCGGTGCATTACGGGCTATAAGGGGGTAGACATGGCTTCCTGTGGATCAAGGATGATAACCAAGTGGAGTCTCCTCATATATATGCGACGGTACGTGGGAGCACAAGTCCGTACTAGACCACAGTTGAGTCACACAAGGAGGAATCACCCAACCTTAATGTGAAAACAAAAGTGACTAGGTTTAACGACGCCAGAGCACGTCTCTAGCCTAGACCTCTAGAATGTGAGCCTTATGTTCCAATGCGTTTTTAGGTTCATTCGATTTATTTTAAAGTTGATCTTGAGTTAAGTTTCGTTTTTCAGGTCCTACCGTATGTAATCTCTCAAAATCCATAAATGCAATCTATATGCCAAAACATGTCATTCCATTCGATGAATGCTAATTAGAAGAGAGTTAAAGAGCTTTCATGCAAACGAAGCGATCACAAACAACAAAGAGTTTCCCTAATGCAGCTAATGCAAATCAATAAAATTTTCTTTTAAGATCACTAAATCACTAATCGAAATGAAAAGTCCTAATTCCCATTAACTGTTTCAAAGAAAAAAAAGATTTTCTTTTTCAATGATGGCAAAATGCACTGTAGAACTTTTGAGAAATAATACAAACAAATTCTAACCAATACACACACGTTCAGTTCCTCAAATTAGCAAATCAAACATCTAAAGAACCAAAAAGATCCCAAAGAGAACAATGAGCCATGTGATCTGGGCTCAAAGTGAGATGAAGCGGAATTCAAGTGAAGACGAGGCAAATCACCCAAATAATGCAACAAAGCGATTCACAACTACCAAACAAGTGTAAGGGAACAAACAAAAGAATCGACTAGACAACAAAAGACCAAAACACCTTAGGAAGGCTCGATTCAAAAAGCCACTAGATGCCCTAGGGCTAGAAATGCGAAATCGGTAGAAAAAGAAAACACCCAAAGGGTAGCAATCGAAACTAGTCAAACCACACTCCAACACACTTAAGTAGTGTAATAAAGGTACTTAGGACAAAACCAAAGCTCAAAAAGTTGAGAACCAAGCAAACTTCAAAAGTTTACAGGCCCGGTGCGACTGTCAGGCTGCAACAAGCGCCTTTCAGGGATTGGCGCGGGTTGTAAGTGTGCAACATGTGCCAACTGGCGCACCTGTCACGCTATAAACTAGCGCCAGTGGAGTTTGCTATGGAAAAGCAAAAACAAAAGAGCCAAGGCCAAACCAACAATACCTACGTACTCTCAAGAGGCAAAAACAACACAGGTATCCAACCCAGAAAACTAAACAAGCGGGAGAAACCAAGTAAACAATCAAGGAACAAGGCAAGTTCCAAGTTGTTCACTTTGTAAACCAAACCAGAGATGGACTGAAGTAGCGTTGATCTACTTTGCTAATGCAAAGAAATATCATTTCGAAGGCTATCTGGCCAGACTTCAGGCTCCTTCTAAAGTTTACAAATCAAAGAATTAAGGCAAAAGCCAACTCCCCAACGGAGTTGCCAAATTGTTGTACATGTAAATCCCCTCTGCGGACAGAGGCAATCCCACTATCCTAAATGGGGTCTAGCAACAATCAAACAATGCTAACACGTAGGTTCCTAATTGCAAAGTAAAGGCTAATGATGAGAGCCTACCTCGAATCCAATGCTAGTATTCATAGAAGAGTCATCGCTTCCATTCTTTCGCTTCAGCTGGTCACAATCCTCACGATCCTCGTGAATAGACACCTGCACATGCAAAGAATAAGACAAATACAAGAATAAAATCCAAGAGATGCAACTATGTATCAGTCAGAAAGGATACAACTCAAACATCATAATAAAGACACATGAGTGGAACCATAATGATAGTTTTCTATTATTATTGATAAACAAAAGAGAATACAACCAAGTTCTGACATCAAATCCTCGTTTTGCTGGGTGATCAACAACACATGCCCTGCAAAGCTTGTAAGGGATGGGGAACAAGCCTCTCTCTCCTTGGTTACTTGGAAATGGATCTCCTCCTTAATTATTTAGCCTCATAGGGATGAACAAGGCCTCTTGCAACATGAGCTTAGCAATTCTCAGACTTTGGGACTTAGATTTGAGAGCTTGAAGAGTAGAATTACTAACTAGCTTGTCAAAGGGAAAAGAACAAGCTTATATAGAGGTAGGAGGAGTAGATAAGACCATCCACTTGATTCATGGGATTGTCCTTATCATTAGGAAGCATCCATGAGAGGTGGAGAACTACTTCCCTCCTTGGGAGATTCAAAGCCCAACTAAACTAACCCAAACTGGAATCAGTTCATGGATAGGGTAGAAGGAACCTTCCGAAGTTTGTTTGTTAAAAAATTTACCCAACTGGGTTGGTGCTAGTGTGACTCTGAGATAGAGCACCAGCTGGCACGCCCTGTTTGGAGGATTTCCCCCATCGGCACGAGTGATACACTGTGGAGCAACGCCAATGTAGAAAGTGCTATATTTTTGGGTATTTTGCAGAAGGTGTCTTCAGGGCATATGGAGTACATACTCTAGGGGATACAATGCAGGTTTTTTCAAGTTATGTCACTTCTCACAAGTCCTAGAATAGGTCCTCCAATGTACGAGAGAAGGGGTAACAGGGACGGTGACAAAATACTGTGTAACAATGTGCTATAAATACAGGTGGAAGATGTATATTTCTTGACAAGTGTATCAAGGAAAGGTGCCTCCATTTCTTTACTTGGCTCAAGGAGTGGTGGAGAGACAATTAAGGATTACATCAGTGCACGTTGTAGACCATGATCCCAACCAATTAAATATGGGAAAATCAACATCAAGGATGTGGTCCATTTTCCTCTAAGAACGATCTTGTTTATCATTTCCAGATTCACTAGTAGTTCTACCCTAAACATGGCCAATAAGTCTCATATGCAATATCCTCTAGAGTGTATGGAGTTGAGAGTATTCAACTTGAGTGAGGGAGTACTAGTAAACATGAAGGAGAAACTAACCAAGGAAAAATATGGATGGTTAAAGAACTTTTGATATGTTTGAATATTGATTTCTTTTGCCTCAAAGAATATTCCATTGTTCAAGCCACAACATATCTCGCTCGAGCCCGTAGATTCGAGAGTCCCACAGATGAGGAGGTGGGTGGATCTCATGTCTATAAACGCAGGTCAATCATCGATGAGTTTCACACCAACCTTCTTTATATGGTTGCGAATGCAACTCATTATGATAAAGGACTATCCATATGCATGGATGTATTTCCATAGAGACCCAGAGATCATACTGCTTGATGGTGAGTGATGGGGTTCTGTAGGTAAAGCAAGAAACATTTTGATCATTTTTCGATTTTATGTTTTACGATTTCTTTTTATTTTTATTTTTGATGTATTTGAGACTAAAACATTGATTCGTACACATGTAGATATTGGACCCATTCGACCTGTGGGTTCTTATTATCATCATTGTAAAGAACACCCACAACAAGAACTAGTAGCAATATAATTTACTACAACATGATGAGAGGTACTATAGGATCTCGATGTCGTTGAGACCTTTGCAGAGGTTGGGCATCACATGGATGGGTTCACCCATGGCATAGTTGAGACTAGGGTCGATGAGCTTCCTATGAGACTCAAGTGACATACTATTGGCGTTCCTGGCTGTATCAACCAACTACTATGCAAGATGGCTCGAGAAGTGGTGTGCTACCATCCGCACTATGATTACTCTACTATGAGGCTTATAGCCATATTTTGACTACATGTATATTTTGATATAATAGGTCGTGTTGCCATATGTGTCTAATGAACAAATTTTGTAAAACCATGTGAAGCCAAACATCAATAGATATATATATATAGATATACAACTTTATTTAGTGTTTATTTTGGTTCTATTATCTCTTTTAATGTATGTGATGTGTATTAGATTTATTTCACATGTGCACAAATGTCTATCTAAAACATGATTATCCAATGCATCTATTAATGTGTTTAGATTCCTAGAAATGTGTTGATATTTGATGAAATCAAAATATATTTCTAGAAGGTGAAATCTTAAGAACATGTGAAGCATAGTTGGACTTCTAACCAAATAAACATTAGTCAAATGTAGTAGTACAGGTTGTGAGTCAAGACTGATAACTATACGATAGATACCATGGGAAATAGCATCAGAGAATAATTTGATCACTATGTTATACTCAATGATGTTATTGGTAGAGTGACTGATAGAAATTCCTTGTAGACTCACTAACTCGCCATTCCAAACATATATGGCCCATGCTAGATAAGAAAGGTTCTGGGTACTATGACTAGCACCATCAAAGTAACCAACATATGGTTTGAGGGATGCCCACATCCACAAACCAGATGTAAACAAAATTAACAAAAACTATAGGAAACTCAGAAGGGAATACATTGTAAACACACTCAACACACCTAGATACAACATGTACACAGTGCACTATGCCAAAATTCAAGCATAGTATTTCTTAGGGTACAAACTATTCCTAGGTTACATCAACGGAACTCCATCAAAAATAACAAGCTCAAAGGCCCCTTTAGAAAGAACACATTTGACAATGTATGGACTTAGCCACAATGGCTCGAACTTCCCCAATCCTTGCTTATCAAACTCTTGATCGTATAACAAGACAAGGTATCCTTTTGAGAAGACACAACACTTGACACTATTGGTATATTGCACCTTGATATGTTTCTTATGGGATTTATTAGCCATCGTGATATCACATTGGGTTTTAGCTAAGCATGTGAGATATAAGAGAAGTTCCTCTTCCATTGTAGTGGTAGGGAGGAGTTTGAAAACAAGTTTCAGAGGTAAAATTTCACATTCAATTGCTAGAATTGCTTCGCAACCATAAACCAACAAGAATGGCGTGAACCTGGTAGCAGTCCTAATGGAGGTTCGATAAGCCCACGAGGATGCATAAAGGATAAGATAGTATTTTGGTTTATAGACCCTTATCCAATTTGTGGACCCATATAATGTGTTGAAGCATAATTTTGAGAAATTTATTGATTTCCTCAAATTTCCCATTTTCCTAAGGGTGGTAGGGAGTGGAACTATGATGGCATATTACTAGCTTGGTAGTCAGTTCAAAGATGATGTGATTGTGAAAATTTTTTCCATGGTCTATGACTATGGTTTGTGGAACACCAAACCATGCAATTACATGGTTGAAGAAAAAGAGAGCAGTTGTTTCGACGGTATTATCGCTATAATGATATAGCCATGCCCCCCCGATTAGTGAGAGTTACATGTCATAAAAGAAATTCCCCATTTCGCAAATTGTCCAACAACGGTAATTAGATGCAATGGAGCGAGTAGAGCATGGATCTTACGATTGTATATATGGCATGCATGAAACTTTTGGATGGCAAGGATGTAGTCATGAAACATGGTAGGCCAAAAGTAACTGACACATAGGATCTTATGTTAAGTGGAATAACTAGACATATGACCACGACATTCCATAGAGTGGCATTCATTTAAGACTTTCTCGGCCTCCTCATGATTGAGGAACCTCCAAAATACCATATTGATACCATGGTGATAAAGGGTGTCATCAATTATGATGTATTTTTTCACTTAATATTAGATACATTGTTGGTCAGAGTGAAAAGTATTAGACCAGAAAGTATGGATTTGTATATATATGATAATGTCTCCATACCATGATTCAGATGTTAATATTAGGAACAATGACTCCCCAAGAATATAATCACTAGTCACTGTCTCAATTTCAGCAGTGGGAAGGTCACAAATTAGCTATAAAAAAAAACTAAGGTTTTCTTCAAATTAGTTTCGATGAATTCCAGATTGAACTCCTATAGGATAACAATCCATTTGGATCACTTGTCCCCTAATAGTTGTCACGATAAGATGTACATCATGGGGTTGCAATATAAAAAAATAATATTTTTTGTGGAGTATTATGTAATGAAGAAATCTCTGGACATCTTGGACAACTACTAAAGCCAACTTTTTGACAGGAGTATACTTGGCTATAGTATCACTGATATTCCAACTCAAGTAATAAATAGGATGTTAAGTTCAAACATCATCCTGCTAGACCAATATGATAGTGGTGGTAGTAATTGAAACGCCGAGGTAGAGGGAATAATCACGTTGGTAATCGTTGGTAATCTAGGGGATATAACAAGGATAACCAAATTAGAACATATTTCAAGGCATCAAATTCCTTTTAGCAGTTTCAAATGCTGCCACCTATCCTTCCAGAGGAGAGAGAAAGGGTCCCCAGAACTTGGTTTTGCAAGAAATTTCCTTTGCTAATCAAAACCACTAGATTCCAAAGTCTAGCTCTGGTACAATTCCTCATTGCATTCGAGTTTTTGGATGGGTGCCCCCAGAGTATCTCTTTGTCATTGATCTGTGTGACCAGTTGTGTAGGAAAACACTTTCGGCACCTACAGGCTTGACAATACTTCCCTCTATCGAGATGTCGAAATGTCACCACGTTGTCTGACGCCTATCTCCTGGCACTTCCTCTTTGTTCTTCTAACTTTCCTTTGGGCCAGCATTTTTGGGCTTTTCTATCACTGTGGGGACCTCCCAACACCTTTATCATTGGATGTTGTTTCTAACCTTACCACCACCATTTCCCAACGCCCTATCTCTTGGCACTTTCACTTTGTAAGCCTTAATGTGTTACTAGGGCTATACTGTTGGGAGGTCAAGTGGGGCCTCGATTATCCAACAAAACTACTTTCTGCTACTCTATTGGAACTCCTTGTTAGCTCACTACATTCATCCCAATGCTTTGAATTATGTTCCATAAATATATTGTTTGGGTAACTTCACTAGGCCATGATATTAGGTGGGCTCCACTTGTGGCCAATGAAACTACTTCTCTACTGCTTCATTTTTTAAGCCACATCATCTTAGTGATTGTTTTTGGTTTCTTCACTAACTTTGCTACTACTTATTTTGGGAAAAAATCAAACTAATGCACTCCAAGTGGTCCTCTAACCACTTTAGCCATACCACTTAGAATTTGGAGCACTTCAGAGCTGATCTCTTGAGGCGGAATCTCCTCCAAATTCTCGAACTCCCATCCATCATAGTCATCATTTTATGTCTTCTCTGATAAGCCTAGTAACATGATGATTCTATACAAGAGACTACAGCAAATATGTGACTCCCCTTGAGCCTGGCAGATCGAGCCCAGATAGCATCATAGCTAAGCTAGTGGACATCAATACCAACATCTACTACAACAAAAATCCATGCTAGTCTGGTTGAGACCAATTCCAACACTCTTGCTAACTATCAGGCATTGTCAATTTCCACATATCTCCCAGCATGACTGTTGACCTCAATGCCAACGTATGTGCTGCCACTAACCATCTAGACAATGAAAACTATCCAACACATGTCATTGTGCCATGAATTCAATTCAAAGTCCTACAAAACACATGACTACTTGTCTTCCCTTTATTATTACTTTCAAATGTGTTTTGTCACATAAATACTTATGCACTTATCACATGCCACATGTCATTTTGTTTTGTATTTTTGAAATATATATATATATATATATATATATTAATATATATATATATATATATATATATATATATATATAGTTACCTGTCACGTCTAGCAACAAGTAATTAGTCTTTTCATGTCTTCCAGCCAATCAAAAAAATGGAACCCCATTTTTAGAAAGTAAAAACACCAATTACTTTATTTACAATATTGTCATAAATATTAGATTTTATAAAAAATTATAATAAACTATGACAAATATGAAAAAAAATTGAAAGTAAACTAAGTTTATTGCAAAGTGTGAGGAGAAAATGATTTCTATATTCCCTGTTATGATTGGGACTAATAAACATATTGTTGGGTGTGTTATATTCTTTCCACGACTAGCCCCACGTGTGGGGGGGTGACAAGGGGGGTGATAGCCCCAGTTGTTCGTTGCCCCAGGCATAGAAAGGGGGCCACGAGGGTGGAAGCCCCCCTGTCGTGGGGTTGAGGGTGGCGATAGCCTCCATCAATGGGGTCCAAGGAAACGCCCCAAGCAAATATGTTTTGTACCTAATATTAGGTGGGCGGACCTACCTACGGTTATTTGGATGGTTTTGGGCATGATGGTTTTCTACCCATGGTTTTTCATAGATACAGTCATGGAAACTACGTTTATGTTATAATCCAAGGTTAATGGGTTCAGGTTTATGGATGCTTTAGTATGAATATATATGTATTGTAACATTGAAAGGAATATAATGAAAAATCAATCTGGTAGTCCCAGCTTTGAGATCCAGGGGAAAATATCTATATATCTGTTTTATGTTTTATGCTCTCGCCACTGTTTATTTTTTTTTTCTAGAATTCATATGTATGTATTTTATGTATGGAGTTAAAAAATACACATATTTTGCATATATATATAACAAAATATTTTGGCATAGAACTATGTTTATAATGAAATATAATATGATCCCCCAATGTGGGTGGCATCTATCAATGACTACCCTAACAACATTTATATCCCCAATGCAAATGCATAACAAGTGGCACTTTAAACCCTTTAATCTTCCTCCCTAGCTCACATATCCATCGATCCCAATGAACCTTGATTCATTGTTCCATATCCTCACTATGATCTCCAAGTACATGGAATTGACGCTTCATTTTCTCTGCAATCCCCTCCCCTGATGATGGTAAACATTTTGGATATTTATGATCAACTGGTTAGTATTTAGCTCAAAAATCAAAGTTCTCATAATGGCTCGAAACTTGAACGAATGCTTCCATCTCGACGAATGATCCCAACACAACTCATTTCACTAAAAACTGAGTTGTATGAGGAAGATATTGAGTTCTACCCACTTTACCAAACAGAAGAAATTTTGCAAAAAAATGTGTACAGTCACTGTACAGTCAGCAGTACATACTACTGACATGGTAGATGACTAGACAGGGTGAATGAATCGTCAATGCTCAATCATACTTTTTTAAATGTCTGATGGTGGTTGGTTGGTAAGGTGGTGATGTGGTGTTTTTTCATTGGTTTAGAGAGGACCAATGAGGAGGGGAGAAGTGGCATTCCTGAATGCCACCACATGTCCCTGCGCAAAGGACCACATAATCGACGCGCACCAAAATTTTTTGGTAGGCCGGGAGGTCGAACCCGGGACCTGAACCATACAAATCTCAAGCCTTACCTTTGTGCCACATGGGTGGGTCTTACAATACAATGGTTCAAAAATGTATTTGTTATGTTAACTGAGCAGAGTTGGCAGAAAAACCATTGGTGGTTACCGTTGAAATGTGACCATGGAAACCAATCGATGGCTAGAATAAAGTGTAATTGTGCACTTAAATGTGCCTAAGCATCGAATCAGCCACCTGTGTAACAACTAATACCAACCCCCAGGATTAATGGTTTTGCAAATCACACTTAATGCTCTAATCCGCAGTTAGCCTCTAATTAACCCATAGTTAACCATTAATTAATCTCCAGATTAATCTGTCGATGTTTTTGGCAAACCCTCTAGATTCAACGGAAACTCCAAGTTTAGTGGAGTTAACTTGAGTTCCTCCAGTTTTGGTGGAGGTTATCTAGGAGAAAACCATTTATGTCATAACTTTGGCAAAATTTGACCAAATGGAGCTCAGGAAAAGGTGTTCCTAGCTAATTTGAGATTTTTGAACACATTGAAGCAGGTTTCAGTAGTAGAACTTTGTAGATAACATGTTTTCCATATTGAGCTAATATAGAGGCCCAAGCCATGGAAGTTGTACCAAGGAGATGTAGCCCAGGATGGGTGAACTCCTTAATCAAAATAATATGTTAAGTGTTCATGTTGATGGTTTGTTGTACTTTTCATTTATGTTGTTCAACATTTGTTTTCCAAGTTATTTTGCTCATGTATTTCACATAAAACTTGATAAAAATTTACCTGTTTCCAATCACAAACACCATAAGAGAACCATGGACATGAAGCAATTGACCAACATTTTTTTTATAAATCTAAAGTTTAAATTAGCACAACAAAACTAACATTCAACAACAGATCAAGTTGGTATCAGAGCAAAAGGTTGATTTTCTTGATGGTTTGAGTTTTGTGCATGTAGGGTTTTAATGGTTGCAAAATTGTGATGCTAACAGGGTTAAAGTTGTAGAGAGGAGAAGGGAAACTATTGGTTTCAACACCTAAGGTAATGCCTAGAAGAAGGAGATCAACAAGGCCACAATCTCCACCCAAATTTCCAATTCCAGCTATACTTGAAGAACCACAAACTTTGCCTTTTGATTGAGATTGAAGAGATACAAGTAGTACCACCTAAATCCACAACCATCATGTCAGGAGAAAGAGAGACTAAAGGTCTTTCAGAAGAGGAAGAATTCAAAAACGATTTCTATACTTCAATTGAGATGGTTAAAGTCCTCTATAAAGAGAGGAACACTATAATGGTTGGAGAGAGTTCTAAGCTTCCACATGGATAGGGAAGCTCAAGAGAAAAAAAATGATAAGAAGGATTCCAAGGGTAATGGAAGGAAGCCTCCTCCATCTCCACCATCTTCATCATCTCCCTCATCACCTTTATCATTCTCAACATCTCGAACAGCAACATCTTCCACTTCCACGACAAAAATTGCTCACACTCATTCACAAATTCAAAAAGGAAAAAATCCCTTACTCAAATTGGACATTGAGTTTGAACTTGCCATGTACAATGGTGAAGTGAATTCAGAAAGGTTAGACAATTGGATTAGAAAATTGGAGATTTATTACAGAATTCATAACCTTCAAGAAGATGACATAAAGATCAAGTTGGCTTCATTGAGGCTAGAAGGAGCAACATTAGTCTGGTGGGAAGCAAAGAAACAAGAGGAAATGTGAATTCATGGTAAGATATCCATTTCTATGGTTCAATTTTTACTTCAATTAAAATATAGTTTTATCCTTTAGAATATATGAAAAAAGCAATTATGAGCTGGTAGAATTTTAGGCAGCTTAATGGCGAAACATTCCAAGACTATACCCATGAGTTTAGAAAGAGGGCCTTGTTGTTAGGAGTAAACTTGAATTCCCAAGATACACTATTGAAATATATTGGGGGTTTACATTCATATTTAAAACATACTAACATTATGTTCCATCCAAGAAATTTGGATGAGGTATGTGTGCAAGCCACGTGCCTTGAAGCAAGGGTAAAGAACATTCAGGAACAGGATAGTAAGAAGAAGTCATTCAAGGGTAAGGAGAAAGAGATCGAAGGAAAATGGAACGGAAAGAAGAATGCAAGTTTGAAGAAAGAAGGGGAGAAAACTATATGCCAAAATTGTTGCAAATCTGGGCATGATGAAACCCATTGGTGGAAATTACAGCCTGAACTAAGGCCTAAGAAACCAAAAAGTAAGGGAAAATAAAAGACGATCGTTACCACATAACATGATCTTGGAATAGGTTCTGGTGATGAGACCAAGATTTCAGACATGGTTACAAAAGGAAAAGAAGTTGTTGAAAGCACTAATTCCTCACATAGTCAGAACACCACTCCAAATGAAGAATGAAGAGTTGAATTGTTCCATGTAAGGGTAATTTCAAATGATACAAATATTGATGCATTATTTTATAGTGGGTCATAATAAATCTTAATTTTAGAAGACTTGGTCAAAAATCTTAACCTTGAAAATGAAAATTTATAGGTTACAAGGAAGTGTTTATTCAAGCTTGTTATTACTGAAAAGTTCATTTATGAAGTTAAGTTAGATGTAGTTCCACTTGACATTTTAGTTATCATTTTAGGTAGTCCTTATTTGTATGAAAGGAAACTAGCATTTTATCACCATGAGAACAAATATATGTTGCTCAAGAATGGGGTGGAGTACATTGTAAGATCCCATTGCAAAAAGCTAAACATTTATTTGGTCAATGTAGGGCAAACGAAGAGACTAGTAAATGCAAGAAAAAATTTTGTGCTTCTCATGATGAAGAAAACAATGATATTGATTATGAATATTTTGAAGGTTGTGATGACAAATTGAAATGTTCTTTTTTTGATGTGGTAAGAAATCATGGTGAGATGTTTCAGGAACCAAAGGGGTTACCTCCCAAGAGGGGAATTAAGCATGAGATACAACTGTAGTAGGATGTTCCACTTCCAAACATTGGCATGTAGCGAATGTCGATTATGGAGAGCATGGAAATCAAGAAGAAAATTGAAGATTTTTTTAACAAAGGTATCATACGCCCATCTACTTCTCCATGTGGTTCACCTATTGTCTTGGTGCCAAAGAAGGACGAGACTTGGTGCATGCATGTGGATTTCTGTGCATTGAGCAAAATAATGGTAAAGAATTGTTATCCACTCCCAAGAATTGATGATTTTATTGATAAGTTGAGGTAGGAAAAGTATCTCACTAAGTGAGACTTACGAAGTGATTATCATCAAGTTAGAATAACTGAAGAGGACATTTGGAAAACCACATTTAAAACTAAACAAGGATTGTTTGACTAGCTTGTTATGCCTTTCGGTCTTACAAATGCTCCAGCTACTTTCATGAGAGTTATGAATGATGTATTGAGCCATTTCTAGATGACTTTGTCATTGTTTACTTAGATGATATTCTCATATTCAACAAATCTAGAGATGAACATGTCATGCATGTAAACAAAGTACTTTATGTCTCGAGAAAATAACAGTTGTTTTTAAAGATGTCGAACTGTGAATTTCACAAGAGTTATTTAGTGTATTTGGGACACATTGTTGGACGAGGTGAGAGAATATAGACCGCCTAAGGTTGAGGCCATTTTTAATTGGCCCTAACCCAATATAGTTACAGACGTAAGAATCTTTTTAGGGGCAACACAATATTGGAGAAAGTTTATTCCTAATTTTTCTTCCATTACAACACCACTACATGCATTGACTAGTGTCAAGAAAGTCTTCCATTGGGAGATGTACGGAAGAAAGAATTTGATGCCTTAAATCAAAAGATCAGTTTAGCACCACTATTGGATGTTATGAAACCAACTCACAAAAATATCGAGAAGATAGATGAATTCCTTAGAAATAAGCCTCTTCGAGGGGGCAACCTCCTTTACATTACACAAATGAACAACTCTTAGATGATACAAATGACAAGACCTCCTTTCTATATATAGTAGTCTAAGGCGTCAAAATATAATCAGAGCCGGCATAACAATAATAATATAAGGGCACAATAATAATAATAGTGGGCTTCTATGGGGCACAATAAAAAAAATATGGGGACTACTTGGGCACAACAATATAATAAGGGGGTTTTACTAATAACAATAAGGGGTTACACTAGTATTATAGGGACCTAGCATTGGATCTTCTAGATCTTAGATAACCATTTGAACTTCAGACATATTTTAGTGATTACGCAATGGGAGCAGTTCTTATGCAACATTGTAAGCCCATTTCATTTCATTCTGAAATTCTTAATGGAGTTGTAACTAACTATCCCACTTATGACAAAGAACTTTACACATTGGTACAAAGTGTCAAAAAATGAAAACACTACTTGATGGGGAAAGAGACAATTATCCATACCTACCATCAACCACTGTAGTACTTACAGTCACAGTCAAAGTTGTAGCAGTCACGACACTTCATATGGATGAGTTTTCTACAATAGTTTCATTTGGTTATCAAGTAAAAAAAGGGAATCTACAATAAGGTAGCTGATATGCTTTCTAGGCCTATTGTAAATTCATCTGTTTTACTCAAGCATAATTCTATTTTGCATGAAAGTTACATTGAGAAATATGTATATGATAATGACTTTTGCGATGTGTATGCAAGCTTGAGTCAAGGAAACCAAATTGAAGAGTTATATTACCATGTACATAGCAATTTGTTGTATGACTTGGGCAAGTTATGTATTCCACATGGAGAAAGAAATAATATCATAAGGAAGGCACACAGTTCATTGATTGTTGGACACTTTGGTATAGGAAAGACAGTAGCATATCTCCAAAGGTATTGTTATTGGCCACACATGTTTCATAATGTATCTTGTTTCATTAGAGGATGTTCTTTGTGTGCAACAAATAAGCCAAGCAATATGAAACTAGGATTGTACACTTCACTTGCAGTAGCTTCATGTCCATGGGAGAGTATCTCAATGGATTTTGTAGGAGGTCTTCCATTGTCAAGGAAAGGTCATGATTACTTGTATGTAGTTGTAGATAGGTTTAACAAGATGTGTATACTAACACCATGTAAAAATAAAATTTAAGCTGAACAAACAACTCATCTTTTCTTTCAAAATATTTGGGTTCATTTTGGTCTTCCTATTTCCATTGTATGTAATCAAGATTCTCGATTTGTTGGGAATTTTTGGTCAAATTTGTGGGACATGATGGACACTAAGTTGAAGAAGAGTACAACTTTTCATCCGCAAACAGATGGACAAATCGAGGTGGTCAACAAGAGATTCATTCATCTTCTTAGAGGATATTGTAGCAAACATCCCAAGTTGTGGGATGAACAATTGCATTACATACAACAGGGCAAATCGTTCTTCCACAAACGCATCGCATTTGAGGCATGTTTTGGGTACTTTCCAAGATCACCATTGGAGATGAAGTTTGGTTATATATTAGAAAATGGAGACTTCCAAGGGATGGTAAAAAGCTTAAGCCAATCTATTATGGTCCTTCTAAAATTTTGGAAAAGATTGGTAACAATGCATTTAAGCTAGATTTCCCTCCTTAAATGCAAATATACTATGTTGTTAATGTTGAGAATTTGAGATTGTTTGAACCTCCTTTGATTGATGATTAAGGAAAGAATGTCCATCTGCCATCTATAGATGATTTCTCACCATCATATCTTGATGAGCTACAACAAGATCTCATACTTGACAGAAGAACCAAAACTTCGAAGTGAGAGAATGTTGAATACCTTAGAGTGGAACTCAAGTGAAAGAAGCCTTCTAAAGCCAAATGGTTGTAGATCGAGAAGATAAGGCATTTGTACCCTCACCTACTGAATAGTTGATAGTATCTTTTGGGGTCCAAAAGGCTTCTAGTGGGGAGGAATGATCGAGTGCTTAATATTTAGCTCAAAAATCAAATTGCTTAGAATGGCTCAAAACCTAAACTACTGCGTCCGTCTTGGTGAAACAATCCCAATGTAGCTCATTTCACTGAAAAATTGAGTTCATATGAGGAAGATATTGAGTTTTGTCTGCTTTGCCAAACAGAAGAAATCTTGCAAAAAAAATTTGTGTACACTCACTACACAGTCAGCAGCCCGTACTAATGACTGGGTAGGGTCAACAGATGGTCAATGCTCAATCATAGCTCACCAAGTGTTATATGGTGGTTGGTTTGTAATGTGGTGATGTGGCATGTTTCCATTGGTTTAGAGAGGACCAATGAGGATGGGACGAGTGGCAAGCCCGGAGGCCACCATGTTTCCCTACACAAAGGACCACATAATTGGCACGCACCAAAATTTTGTGGCAAGTCGAGGGATCGAACATGGGACCTACACCATAAAAATGTCAAGCCTTACCATTGTGTCACGCGGGTGTGTCTTACAATACAATGGTTTGAAAATGTATTTGTTATGTTAACCAGGCGGGTTTGGCAGAAAAATTGCCGGTGGTTACCATCGACGTGTGACCATGGAAACCAACTGGCAGCTAGCATAAAGTGTAATCTCACACTTAAATGTGCCTAACCACCAAATAAGCCACCTATGTAACAACTACTACTAACCATCGGGCTTAATGGTTTTGCAAATCAAGCTTAATGCGCTAATCTGCAGTTAACCTCTAATTAGTCCACAGTTAACCATTAATTAGTCTCTAGATTAATCTGATAGTGTTTTTGGCAGACCCTCCCAATTCGGGGGAAACTCCAAGTTTACTGGAGTTAACTTAATTTCCTCAAGTTTTGGGGGAGGTTTTCTAGGAGAAAATTATCTCTCTCATATCTTTGGCAAAATTCGACCAAATGGATCTCAGGAAAAGGTCTTCCTAGAAAATTTGAGCATTTTGAACACATTGAAACAGGTTTTAGGAACATTAGAGCTTTGTAAACAATTATTTTCCATATTGAGCTAATATAGAAGCCCAAGCCATGAAAGCTGGACCAAGGAGATGTAGCCGAGGAGGGGTGAACTCCTTCATCAAAACACTTTGTTAAGTGTCCATGTTGATGGTTTGTTGTACTTTTCATTGATGTTGTTCAAAACTTGTTTTTCATGTTATTTTTCTCATGTATTTCACATAAAACTTGATAAAAACTTACCTACTTCCAACCACAAACACCATAAGAGAACCATGCACATGAAACAATTAACAAGCATTTGTTTATAAATTTGAAGTTTTTTTTAGCACAACAAAACTAACATTTACAATACATCAATTCGACTCCCTCTTGCTCAATTTTTTCACTATACCCCTTTGCCTCTCCCACAACTATACTCTCACTACCCACCTGAAGAATATTTATTATTATCTCAGAAACTTTACTCTCCCCTTCGTCATTCTGCAACCTACTATCATGGTTCACGAGTTCAGATGTTGTTAAACAGACACGGTGAACGAGAGAGAATATGAAAGATAAAGCATGCATTGGATTTTTATTAACAATAGATGTACATTTATAGTACAATATGGTGACCGTTGGGATTCACATCCCAAGGTCCCTTGGACTACTTAGCCTGTTTAGCTTCCACACTAACCCATTTAGGATTAGGTGTCCAACATTCCCCCCCTTAATCCGAAGGGTTATGTATGAGTCCAAGAAAAGAGCTGTAATACAAAATGTGCAAAAATGCATGGAAACACTAGGCTGAATGTGCTCTATGAAATGTTGGTAAAAAGGGCGGTGGTTTAAGGATAGCCACCAACACTGGAACGCTTAGTGCAGTTCCCGGAACTCTTCCAAAACTGGCAAGAAGCTGGAGTCTTCTGCTAGAGGAAGTGATCCTATTGTTTTAAAGAGGGAAACCTTCAACCATAAAAGGAAGGTCTCACCCCGCATAAAAGGTAAAACTTCAACCTCAAAAGGGAAGTCTCAACTTGTGATGGTTTAAGGATGACCAACAACTCTGGAATGCTTAATGCAATTCCTGGAAC
>APFE030320068.1:0-22374 GCA_000404065.3 Pinus taeda
AAAGCCTCCAAATCTCCCAGTGCTAGTGGAAAACTATGCAAAGGCATCCTCCACCTCATTAAGGGATGCTCTATCTTAAAATATTTGTCTAAATGCATCCTTCCTCCCCTGTGAAATATCGACATCTGTGTGAGGAGGGAATTTGCATGGAGGTCCACCACTGAGCCACCCATTACTATGGTATTTTGGATTCAATGAGTAAGCCAAGTAATGCAAAGGTGTGCAATTCATGTCTAATTCGCTGACAAAAATATCCTGTATGGTGGTAAAGGCCTCCACTAATGTCTCATATTTGGGGCACTCATTTTGAAAAATAATGGTCTTCACAAACTCAATCATGGAATCCCACCCCTCATAAACCTCTCTTAGGATGGGTTGGTTTGTGTCTGCAAATCGTAACAAAGCAATGGTAGGGTCCATGATCTTAATAGTAAGATCTACCCTCTGCCACCAAACATCATCTATCACTGTATCATTGAATTTTTGAAGTTGCTTGATCTGTCTTTCTCTAAAAAGACCAAAACTATGAGATAACCATGGCCCTAAGAGTGGTCTTGACCTCCCTCAACCTCCCTCAACCTCTTCAACATGATGAATGCAGAGCAAACCATGTATCTACAATATTCAACAATGACAAATATTTTCTTTTTGTAGATTGTGAGGGCATTGGTATGATTTTGTACAAAGTTGCAGATATGACACGAATCTTCAATAAGTTTTCCAATCCATGGTACATCAAAAGCAATAGATTCAAGTGTTAAATTCAAAGAATGGACATTGCAAGATGTCGAAAAAAATTGTGGATATTTACCTTCCACAATCATGCCAACAACCTTGTAAACAGATGCATTGCCTATTATGATTTGCACACAACAATCAACACATATATCTTCAATAACTTTAATGAACAACTCATCCATATATTGTGCATCCTTGTATTTTCCAAGAGCATCCACCACTTTCAAGAAAACTTGTTCATTCAAGGAAGACACCATGAAGTTGATGAGTGGACAATGTGTTGCATTTTTCCATCCATCAGAAACAATACTAACCCCAGATCATGACCATGCTGATTTAACAGGCTCAAGCATTTTATCCACCTCCTTTTTTGCCTTAACCAACAATATGGTTCTGAGCTTCTGTGGACTAGGAGGCACATACCCTAATGGAGTCCCTTAAGCTAAAGATCAACACATCTCAATAAATAAAGGTGATCATGCAACATTCAATAATATGATGTTGAGATAGAAAAAAAACTCCGATGGTAAGATTAATCTCTTCTCACTTCTATTGTTGAAATATCTTGTCCATTGGACCAAGTGCCCTCCTTTTTGTTGCTTGACTTGCACCCCATTAGAACTCCTAATTGGGTAAATATTTTCCTCAAGAATGCAAGCGGATCCTCATTCTTGTTTTTCTTAGATGATGCAACCACCATTGCCACACCAACATAGTCCTCTCTTTCTAATTCTTTCCTCTTAGATGCATTCAGTGCTGAACAAGCTCCAAGTCCACAAGATGTGCCTAACAAATGCCCTTTCATACAGAAATATGTGCTCTTGAATTGATGGTTGCAAAAGATGCATGCCCAAAGCATTGTCTCCTTCCTTTAAATTGTTCCCTGGCCCTTCATGTCTTCTAACATACTCCACGAGGGATATATAGTCATTGAGCCTATTGTCTTGCTAAAAGGATGTTTCTCTCAACATTTGAAGTTGTTGATGCAACCCCACCCACAACAGATGAAATAATTGCATAACCTAATGAAATTGAAAGTTGGAGAGGCGGGGGGCATGCGAATTATCAATGGGAGCATTCCTCCCCTTCTTTTGCCCCTTTCTTGTTTCCCTTGACTGAGCCATGATTGTTTTGAATATAAATAAAATGGATTGTTGTAAGGTTGTGCTTGTAAACAAAAATGGTTTGGCACACTGTTGTAACAAAACTATAAAAAAATGGAAGAGAAATCCACTTATGTGCACCTTAAATCTCCTATAGAACTCGACTTCCTCCTTTGTTGGTCATCTGCATGTTCATACAACTCCAAAATAGCAAACAATGGTGACAGAAATCAACCCAAAACTGACTTTTAAAAGTGCGTGGGGTCAATTTTCATCTAACACGTGTCACAAAATCGAGACACGATTTTGGCACATACCTGACATGATTCAAACTTGTTTCAAGCATGTGTCATTATCATGTTACACCCAACACAAAAGATTTGTGACATGGCCAAGGGGAAGTGTCATGTTAGCACAACCAATATAAATTAAATGGTTGGTACATCAAAACACTTATTTTATGATACATCTCCTAAAAAATACAAAATTAATTAAATTATAGCTTTTAAATTATTACCAACTAGATCCATCTTAACTCTGAATCTACCAACACCGAGAGGGATCAAGTCTATAGTTGAGATAGATCTAAGTTGATACTCTTGCATTCATAATGGATATCCTTAAGGCTTTACATATGCTTCATCATAACAAATGCATTCCATAATAGATTTCCTCAAGTCTTTCAATAGACTCATCATAACAAATAATATGGACTTGTAAACCATGTTAATTTTGTAGTTTAATTTAACTTTATTATTTATATTTAAAACTATAGTTTATTATAATTATTTTTTATAATTTTAAGTTATCAAAAGAAATTTTTTTGTGCTTTTTTAATATAATATATATATATATATATAATTTTTGTCAGAGAGAAGTTTTTTTTTTTTTCAGATTAATCACATATGTCTTTTGGCATCAACGTTTCAAACCCTCAAAATGTTTATGTTGACATTACAACATTGTTATAAGAGGGATCAAATTTCTTTTCACACTAAAAGAGATTTGCCCATAAAGAGAGAGATTTGATCCCTTTGGGTTCTTGGTAGATTTGGAGTTAAATGGATCTAGATTGGTTTAATTCTTAGCCTTTAAATAGGCCACATTAGAGAAGAATATCCTGGAAAAAACATGGGTTGAAGTCTGAAAATGTTATTTTATTTATTTATTTAGTTTTATTTTGGTCGAGTCAAATTGTTAAACATTACAACATCTCTACCATATTGGGTTGGATTGGCGCCTCAATTAATTATAAAAAGAATATATAATATTAAATATATATAATACATTTAAAAAAATATGAAACAAGATTCTTAACCATGGATATTTTATCTCTACTTGCACAATGGACATTTTAATTTGTAAATAAGGCTTTGTAACAATACCATAGCTTTATTATACCAACACATTTCCAAAAAACCTTAAGGCACTTCATCACATGTGGTTCCATATGAATATTAATTTAATTAAATTAATTTAATTAAAGGGTAAAAATAAATCTCAACTGTGATTTGAGTATACTACTAAAAATATTTTAGAATATTTCATGGAGTTAAATACCTACCATTCAGCTAATAATTATTAATAATTAAATTAAAATTGTGGAAGTTAGAAATGACACACACTTAACTATTAATTTTTAAAAAGTTAAACATATATATATTTCAAAAAACTTATAATAAGATTTTTAATGATGGAGATTTTACCTCAACTTTAACCAACTTTGGTTCATCCTTGAAACAAATATGAAAAATTTGATATCTAATTGTGTTAAAATTAACAAAATGATATAATTACAAACTAGTGCTTTGAAACCATAAATAGAAAAAGGTTTAACATAGAAGTTAAAAATATAATAAATTGTAACCATTAAAAAAAAGAGTCAAGTAAAAATTAATATAAATAATTCAACATGAAAATATTAAAAAATAAATAAAAATATATATAATAAGGTGAGAATGGAAGAAATAAAAAAAACTAAGGAAGAGTTTAAAGTAGATTAATGAAATTAGAATAAATTAATTAAACTAATAAGGAGTGTGAATTATCCACAAATTTAAATTTGATTTTTTTATTGATATTAATTTTAATTAAATTTATTGGTATTAATTCTAATTAAATTTATAGGATATATATTTTAATTTTTATTAATATTAATTTTAATTAATTATATTGTATTATTAATTTTTATTTTTAGATCATAATTTTAATTTTAATTAAATTGTATTGTATTACAATTTTCATTTTTATGAATGTTAATTTATTTAAATTTATTAAGGTTAGTAAATTTATTTTTATTACATTAAAAATATATTTTAGAATAATTATTAAATATTCTTTAATATAAAATATAGATAATATAGATAAACAAATTTATATAATAATATTAATCAATTATTTTTTATAATGAAAAATAAATAATAATCTATAAATTCAATTTGAATTTATCAAATATAAAGAAAATCGATACATTACAATATACATTTAACAAATTTTCATATTTAAAAAAAAATTACCCCATAACTCAATTTACATCTTTTCTTTATTTAAATTGAAAATAAAAATACATGCATTCATTGCAACTAAAGCTATAAACTAAATCCATATGCAATGAGTCTAACCATGAATTATATCCATATACAATGAGTCCATGACTTTGTCATATATTGAGTCTATGATTTCTCATGGCTATGCAATTAAAGCACAACCATACACAATTGCCCAATTAAAGCTCAATGCTCTCATAACCCCTAGGATGCATAATGCTCAAAACTCTTTGAATTGTTTATTATTTCTCATATATATTTATATATTTAAGGGCCATCTTAATCAGATTGCTCTGCATACAATCTATTTGAAGCTTCCAATGCCACATAAAGGTTTAGAAAAATCAAAGTTCCCCAGTGCTTAAAATAGAATATTGATAGAAAAAATAAAATTGTGTTTAGGTTAATAATATAATTCTTGGTCCAATCTATGAGAAGCTTCCATCCTAGGGTGGGTTTAAAAGGTTGAGACAAATTTAGGTTTTTTGATTTAAAAATGCCCTAAATATATTTAGGGTCACTTTCAAAATTGTCAGTCCCATTGGTTTTGTCAAGACAATGAAAGAGGTCAATGGACAAAACCAATGTGGTGGTACAAAACCCCTTGACAAAAGCACAAAGGTCAAAGAAAATACTTATAAAAATCAATAAATTATTTATATATGAATGTTTTTTAAACTATATTTGTTTTTTAACTTACATAGTTACTTTTTCTTATTGGATATATGTTTAATTTGAACGAGCTTTATGTGGGAAGAAGACAAGGATCATTATTAGAAAGGACTATTGTACGGATATAAAATGAGAAAGTCGTTGTAGATTGAAAAATAATATCATAATAATTTAAATATAATTTTGAAAATCAGTGAGTTATTGTTTTAAGAAAAATGAATGAAATGAATTTTAATAGTTTTTTATATTTATTTTTTTTAATCAGTTTTTGTTTGAAATTTATTCCAAATTTGTTGAATGATAAATTTGAGTTGTTTTTTAGAGTGTGGTAAGATTGTATTTTTATCTAATTTAATTTTTCATTTCGATCGGGGGATAACGTTAGAGTTGAATCCAAGATTTCAAATTATGGGATAACATTAGAGTTGAATCCAAGATTTCAAATTCGATCAGATTTCATTTTCGCATTCAATACCAATTAAACTACTCCAAACAGACAACAAATTTGAATTGTTATTTTTTGAGTAATTAAGCACCCACAGAGGATTTGAAGGAGTAACTTATCACAAAAAGTGTTTTAACATTGTACTCATTCACCGTCAATCCAAAGTCCCATAAACTACTAACAAATTTAAATGTAATCTAAATATAAAATAAAATAATAAGTTTAAATATATTTTTAATAAATTTGATCCAAAATCTAATAATAAATTTAAATTATTAATCTGTATAAATCAAATAATTTAATTTATAAATATGTATTAATAAAAAATTGAAATCATAAATTATTATTCACAAACTTACTCAACAATTAATATTAGAATAATTATTTATAGTTTTTTAAATATTAATATATATAAAATATGTTTTTAATTATTTATTTTTAATGGGTAGAGGTTTATTTTCCATGTATTTGGATAAGAGTAAAACTTCTGACATTGTTGTTAATGTGCAAATGCCAAAAGTTTATTTATATTTATAAATTTTCAAGTTCTAAATATCTGTTTATTTTTAAATATTAAGATGTTTAAATATATATATTATAAAGTAATTATGGAAAAGTGTTTTTTTTTTAACAAGTAAGTAAAATGACATTTTGAAAAGGTTTAGTTATTTCAGTTTTTGGATTTTTTTTTTTTTTATAAATGGGATGATATAAAGATTGTAATTTTTTCTAATTTAAGTATAATAAATTTAGTTTTTGAAAAATATTAAAGGTATTTAAATTGAGTGGATTATAAAATTTAAATTTATTATTTTTAATCTAGTTAGAAGTGTTTTTGTGTTTTTTAGTGATTAAATTTATTTTGTATTTAAAAAAATATTTTTAAGTATAAAATATTATAATTTCATTTAAAATTGTATTATTAGATTTCAACAAAGAAAAATTGAAATGTTAAATAATTAAGTCGTACTTGAAAAACCTAGTCTAAAGATTACGATTACATCAAATTTAAGATCTCAACAAATTCTTAGTAGATTGACATAACTCAAACATAGGATTCCAAGAAATCTTGTCAGGTTTACCATTCAAATTTGGGATTCCAACAAATTTCTACCAGATTTATAGGGCTCAAACTTGTGAGTAGAACAAATCCTTGCCAAATTTACACAACACTTTCTAAAACAATTCATCATTATAATTCTTATTTTTAAATGACCATCAAAAAATTAGATTATACTTTTTTTTTAAACAAGTTATTCAATATTATAACTTTAATTAAAATAATAAATAATATAATCATTATTTATATATAAAAAAGAAGATTACTCATCACAAAAATTTTCCTTTATCATAAAATTTAAATTTAATAAAATAATAATGACTCCTCTCAATATTTCAAATAAATTAATTATTAATTTAAAAATATATCTAAGATAATAAAATATACCTAAATCATTTAAATAAAATTTAAAATTATGATTTCAAATTCAACCATTACTTTTAATTATTATTCTTTATTAGTAAAGATAACTGTAATTTTTAAATTTTTGACTTCAATATAAAAACTGAATATGTTTCCTTCTCTATTAGAGTGTACTTAATCTAAGGAAAAATGTTTAGACATCTCCATCCCAACTCAAAAAAAATAATCTCATTAGATTTTTCTATATATACTAAGAAAGGAAGGTCAATATTCAATTATGGTTCCAATGTTTGACTATGCTCTCACCGGGAATGAAAAAGCTTGGGATGGGCATTTGACCAGTTTTTCGTATATATATTTATAAAATTAAACACATCGGCCACACTACATGGCGATGATTTATTTTATTAACTTAAAATTCTTTTGAATTTGATATAAAGGATTTCTTAAAGTTTTGTTTCTTCTGGTAATTTTAAACCTATATTAAGAAAACTCCTAAGCATAATTATTATTATTTTTAAATTATTATAATTAAATATTTATATTTAAGATTTTATTTTCACTTATTTTTAATTAACAATTATATATATTTTAAATAGAATGGCTAAAGCCATTCACATGTAATTTTAGATGTTTTGATACTCCAGTATATCTATGACAATTTTCTTGGCTCCTCGGGCACAGTGGATTACAATTTTACATTGGAATCTCTTATATACTTATGCAAAATTGTCTCAAAAAGAGTACATATAATTTGCAATACATAAAAACACATGAAAATTAAAAAAAAAAAAGCGAAGGGCCCAACTTCTGTTGTAGGATCCAGATTTCCTTCTTTGTTGTGAGACATGCCTTCACCAATTACATTGACAACAACTTCAGTTGCCTAGTCACCGATTCCTTATTTTGAATTGTTCAACTTGAGCCCAAGTTTGCCTTTTGTCAAGGCATCCCCACTAGCATGCATTTTTCAGCATAAGCAATTCAACCTCCAGGCTTGCAAATTTTTTGCCCATTCTCAGTTGCAACCATTTGCATCACTTCTCCAATAGATGAAACCTGGGTTCCTTCTCGCTTTCCACCAACTCCAACCTTTTGGTTGAAATTTCCACCATTCCCATTGAAACCTTGAACATATTTTCAGCAAATTGTTTCTAACGCTCTAGCTCAATCTCAAGAGCATGACCTTCAAAGGCGACCATTTGCAATATTTCCAAACTCAAACTATGAGACCACTATAAAAGTCGTGGAGCAGAAGAAAATGACGAGGAATTCCCATAGAGCTTATGAATATATAACAATTGTTCATCATACCTCTAGAGGTGACACCTACAAATGGAAACATTAATTCTAGATGAACTCATATTCGAGAACCTACAAATGGAATGGAATTTTCCATGAAATTAAAGACCAAACCAGAAGAGCAGAATGAGGCATTAAAGACCGACATCATGGAGATGTGAGGTCGGATCATCGACATTGATTTACATGTCAATTCCCATTTAAAACGAATTAAAAAACCTAGCCATTTGTTTGATCAACAATATCTTAACTTCAAAGGATGAGGTGTGTTGTACTCCCCACCTCCACACATTGTAATCCACTTCATGCTTGCGCCAAGTGTGGGGACAAAAGGACTGTTATAACTCTATAAATAAGACCTTCGAGTCTGATGCATCTCTCGCGGGTCAAGGAGTGACCTAATCGGTCTACCAATTCATAAGAAAACATGTGGATGTGACTCATGGAAGCAGGGAAAAAATCCTCTGGCCTTGATTTAGTTCTATTATACCTTGCCCAAGCACTACCCTGCGATTAGCAAGTTTGTCTACTTCCACATTTAGATGTTTGAATATGTGGAAGAGAGAAATCTCCTCAAAACTCTCCAATTGCTAAGCTATCATATTCGTAATAATGGTATTGGGGGGATTTCAAACTTATATTTGGAGATTAGCCTTATGATAATCATTGAACCCCCTATGACCTTTACTCTCCTTATACATTTTCTTATGGCGAGCTCGATACCTTTCCATAAAGCCAAAAATTTATCCTAGTTATTTGTTGTACTTAGACCCCAAGCATATTTGATTTTTTTAGTATTCTTTGGAGAAAAATATCACCCCTCCTCCCGCCACCCATCAATATCAATATATGTAACTAATATTGATTTTAATTTTTTTTTTTTTTAAATTGCAATAATAATTGTATAAATAGCTATTTGAATTTTCACATATATATGATGTTGAAAATGAATGTTTATTAAAAGAAAACTTATGTGTGTGTGTGTGTGGAGAGAGATGATTAATGTCTATTAAAACTAAAAAAGTTTATCAGACTTAGAAAGTAAGAGATCACATGGATTTTTTATCGGACACTTTAAGAGAAGTGTTTTTCAACTTCAAACCTTACTAGTGCCACAATGATAATAATGTCTTTCAACCTATGGTATTATTGGAATTGGCCAACACCTAATTTCACAATAGATTTCATCAAAAGTTTTCCTTATTTTTAACAATGATTATTTTCTTTTTTACATAGCTCAGAGAAAGAGACACTTTTGATTTTAAAGATGGGGTTAATCACCTCCTTATAATATCTTGGTTTCTTTTTTTTTCCTCCAACTCTTTATCACCCCACATGTTCTTAAATTTTAACATAATATATTTTGAATAGAATCCTTATATAAATTAATGATCTCCTCATTGACATATAATTTATTTTATTTTTATTTTCTAATACTTTTGATATAATTTTAGGTGACTATATTTTCCTTATACCAAATTGCAAAACATCTCACTACTCCCATGCAATTATCTAATACTTTTAATATAGTTTTACGTGATAATATTTTCCTCATACCAAATTGTTACGTGATAACATTTTCCTAATACCAAATTGTAAAACATCTCACGACTCTCCATCCAATTATCTTATATGAAAAACTAAATTTAAAAAATACAACACTTTTAATACTTTGCTTTGTTATGGTAAACATAATAAATTAAAAAAAACTATATAAAATTAATAACAAGTCATGAACTAAGAAAGTTCATCATATCACTTATGGAAATTGAATATCGATGGGGAGATTCACAATCATTCCTTCCAACCCCCTAAAATAAACTCAATTCACATATTTATAAATTATTGTCTTCATTATTTGAAAAATAAATACATTATGTTATATAAAAATAGACTATTTCATCAAAATCACCCCTACTTATTCTTAATTTAATTATCTATTCATAAATTTATAAAAAATTGAAACATTACAAGTAACATAAAAAACACTAGCTCAAACATATAAATTAAATGGTTATGGATAGGGATCAACCCATGATATGCATATGACACTTACCCCAAGATGCATCTCATATTGCTGATATTTAAAAGGATCATAAAAATTTAACTAAGTTGTCTTATTTTAAATAATTATTATTACAATTAATTATAAAAATAATTAATATGATTTTTGAGATTGTTTTCTAGATTAATCACATCTTTGTCATGACGATGAACCATAGTAGTACGTCGACCATAAAGAGTGATTATGTGATTAATCCAGGAAACAATCTCAGAAACGAGATGAATCACATAAGCCTAAAATCAAGGAGAATTAATATGTGTTAAATTATATATTCATTTAAAAAATATGTAACAAGAAAAATTTAATAAAACAATAATATGCAGTAATGGACATATCTTTTTCTTTTGTTTTTTTCAATAATGGACATATCATTATTATTATTATTATTATTATTATTATTATTTCTTTCGCGGAAGTTATAACTTTATTTTAAAACTCAGATCTATCAAACTACAACGATTAAGTGGTCAATTTCTCCTTTAAACAAGGTATCCACTGAATATCATAAGTTCTCAATACCAGCCTCAATACCATGGGTTTTTTTTTATTTTTATTTATTTACAACATCTCTCATACTTGGTTGGAGTAGAGAGCGCCTCTTAGCTCAATGATATATATATATATATATATATATATATATATATATATTATATATATTATATATATATATATATATATATATTATATATATAAGCAATAAGAGTTTAATGATGCTTGTGCATACAACATTTTTTTAATTTAAATTTTCAACTATTTGGATATAAGTATCTTTGAGATAACTTTCAACCCTCCATTTAGAGTACTAAAAATATTTCGTGAATATTCCATGGAGGTTAAATCACGACTATTAAATTAAATTTTGGAATCCGTTATCCAAATAAACACACCTATCTCTATCATCACCATTAATAAACATGTCATATTATGACACAAATGATATTATAGTTTCAAAACAAACATCTTCTTATTGAATTTAATCATAGCGTATCGTAAAATGATATAATTTGATGAAAATAGTTTAAATTTACATTAGTCACATTGTGTCAACTAAAGAAATATTATTACGTTGATAAATGTTTGGAATAAGGTTTCTAGAATTTTAATTTAATTATTAATAATTATGAGGTCCATGAAATATTCTAGAATTTTCTTAGTAGTATTTATAGATCAAAGCCTAAGATCTATCTCAAAAGTAGTTATACCCTTTTTTCCTAAGTAAAATGATTAATAATAATAATAATAAAATCTCATGAACATGTGTCATATGAAATGAGTGATTGTTTTTTGGGATATGATATTGATAAGTCATGGTATTGAAACAAAGACTATTTACTAACATGACCATATAAATTAAATGGTTAGTAAAATCTTATAGACATCAATCCATAATAAGCATTAGAATGGTTAACCATGATACATCTCACATTGTCCAAAAAAAACAAAAACAAAACAAAAAAAACAAAAAAAACTCATAAAAATTAATTAAATCATAACTTATTAAAAAAAATAATTATTAATTATAAAATGAATTAATATATGAGTTAAGCATAGATAAAATTAAAAACATGTAACAATATTCTTAACCATGGAGATTCACCCTCACTTTATCAAGGAAATTCTTATCTTATAAATAACTTTTGTTATAATACTATGGGCCAATGCCATGGTTTATCAATAACATATGTCCAATATGACATGTGTTGAATATTTTGGCATATTTTATGAAGGTTAAATCTCTACCATCCACCTAACAATTAGGGATAATTAAATTAAAATTTTGGAAGACATATTTTGGAATAGACATGCCTATCGACATAACAAGTTAAGAATCTCCATGGTAAAATGAGGATGAATCTCCATGGTTAAACTAACATTACATAATTTTTTTAAAGTAAATATCTTCAACTTATATACTAGTTCATAAATAATTTGAGATAAATTAATTAAAATATTAAACCTTGATTTGATAATACTACTATGACTATTAAAGCATATTCCATGGACGTTAAATTTCTACCATCCACTTAATAATTACTATAACTAAATTAAGATTCTGGAAAGCCTATTTTGAAATAGACATGTCTATTAGTGTAGCCATATATATTAAATGGTTGCTTAAATATACATCAATACATGATAATGATCAAAACACCTACTCTATGTCTATTGGCCTAATTAATTAATTTTTTAATAACATAATAATAATTTAAAAAAAATGTGTATTTATTTATTTTTATGAATTTTTTAAATCTTTGTAACGTGAGATTGTAACATCCGTTCATGCAACACAACAATTGTTTTTTCAACCATAGTAAAACATTGGTTTCAAAGTTATCATTATGTGAATTTAATTGCTCACCATATATTTTATAATATATGCCATGGGCTTAATACTTGGGTGAAAACTTATCACATCATGGTCAAAACGACACTATATATTTGTGTTTTCCGTTCAGAACATAGGCTTGGGGGTAATATCTTTACATACTTGATATATATAATGGAAATATTTGTGTTGAGTTGTCGCTCTACCATTTCCTACATTTAATGAGTCTGCTATAAGAGGGTTTCTAGACTATTCCAAAGGCACTTGACGATGCTTACCACAAACACTTGGGGGTGGATTCGTTGTTAGTTATTGGATTCGATCTGATGGTTGCTACGATCAAAGTTGGTTTGGGTTAACTACCCCTTACCCTCGGGCAATACCTAGGGCCATTCTGCTTGCTCGACTTCATTGTGGCTTCAAACCCTACTTAGATATGTCATGGTACTCTGCTTCTAGTATCAGTTTCTCGGGTAATTTTCGCACCTTGGTTATTGGAAAATTTAATGAATTTATTTTACAAAAAATTATCTGGGATTTATTAGCAGTGAGGAATTGATTACAAGTCGGAAAGGGGATGTCTCAGTTATACACACCTTTCTTCTATTCTGACCTTTCTCCACAAATCTGTCGGCTAATAGGTAAATGATGACTCCCTACTCTTATCGCTTGCAATTTTTTCCATCTTAAACTTATTCCTTAATGTTAATTCTCTTCAACATGGTACATGAAGTTCTAATTTCACCATAACTAACAATACAAGTAATGGAATGTTATCAACTTGGCCTTTAGAGGAACCTTATTTCTATTTCCACATGGCATGTTAGTAATCTATCTTGTTCTGTTGATTCTGAAGGTAGATTCCTCTCTCTTGAGTGAATGAATATTCCATTTTGGGACAAGGATCTTGGGGTTTTGTAGGTTTTGCGTCGACCTCTAGTACTCATGCACCACCCTTTCTAATTACAGGTTCCCATCGTTCTCTTATTGTCTTTTCTTTGATAATCTAAGGTTATAGAATCCTCTACAATTTTGAGGCTTTCTCTGGGAGTTAGATTTCTTTGTTGTAATGTTGCATTAGAATAGTTGAAGATGACCCTCCAAGCATTTAAGTTATTTTAACTCATGTTTCATCTCATGAACAGAGTTTCCTGTAGGATTTGTTTACTCTATCCTGTGCAATTTATTAGGCATAGTTGTTCTTTGTACTTAACTGGATTACGATCACTGAATCACCTTACGCACAATGAATATTTGTATCTTCTTGCATTCTGCTTGCACCCGGGAATAATGGAAAATATTGTCTTTCTTTTTAATCTGTTGCGGTGTATTTCCTTATTTCTATTATTACATTAGCATGATTTAGGGTTGGTAAAACCCACATTTAATTTTTGCAAAATATGAACATGCCCATGAATACAATTTAACAGTTTTCCATTTTGGTTAAGCCATGCGTCTACGGTTGCATTTGTTTCTCTCAAGTATTGTTTTGTTGTTGTTGTTGTATGACTCTTGAGTTATATCTTAAAATGTAGTTGTTATTATGGGTTTAGTTTGTTGACTCTAGATTGTACATGCGGTTGTTGGGCTTTCTGGCTTGGCCTTATGTTTAGCTGACACCAACAATTGTTTGCTTAGCAAACAAATTACCTTCTGCTATTGTTTATGAGTTTACACTTCCAACATGTATTTTCAGTACTATAGTTGAGCATTCTCTTTTAGAATTGTATTAGTATTCAATTTACAATTACTTTCATAATTTGGAATTCAAGATTATTTATATTTGCACTTATATTTTCTTTTCCACCATCTAATACAAATATTTAATTAGGTTCTCAATGTCTTCACCAAGAGAGTCTATCGATACTTTTTGTAAGTGAAACCTTACAAATAGTTAAGTGTTTATATGGGTTGAAAACTAGACTGTTCCAATGATGGGATCTAGTTCATGGGTTGGAACAAACCGATTTTGAACCTATTTGTTTTATTATTACTCTAGTGGTTATAAGTTTCCCTCACCACCTAGGTTTTCCCTGAATCTCAAGTTCTCTTCTTCTACTGGTATCAACTACAGTCAAACATTCTTTAGATTTAACCTTTATTCTCCACATTATATAATTACATAAATTTCCCACATAGAAATGGGAATGACATTTATGGTTAAAGACCCACAAGTATTTCTTTTCTTTTATAAAATCATGACCTTGTCATGATCACGAAACAAAAACAAGAAAAAATATTCTACAACTTACTTTGTCGTAGTATCTACAACTTGTCATTTCATATATTCTCCTTTCATAAGCCAATAAATCTCTAAAAATACCATTCATTCTTCTTCCATTTCATTCACCATCCATTCAACAAATTCACAAATCATTAGAAATTATTTAACCTTAAACATTAATTAATTCACTAAGGATTTGGAAAGTTTTATCTGTACTTATTTGAATAGAATTAGGCAGCAATGGAATTCCACAAGGAGAAAGACCACTCCTCCTAACCAATGATATTGGTAATCACGTCCAGTTGTTCCCCCGAGCCTTTTCAATTTCCAGAACAACAGAATGGATAGTGACATATCCGAGTTTATCCTCAAGCGTCAAGAATACACTAGTCTAGCCTAGGAACTCACAACTATGAAGTCTGTCTTTGGGTTTCCACTGGCAACCAACCATCTCAAGAATTCTGCCACTGGCAAGGTTTTTCCACCCTCAACAAAGACTTTTCTAGGGTCACAGGCTTACAACTTGACTATCCTCTCTTGGACCTCCTCCAACCGGGTGCCAAGTCTTCAAAGTAGCCTTAGGTTTTCTTCCATCTCACCCTCTTGGCTTCTTTGTCCCAACGGAGATTATTTATCTCTAGGGAGAGGAATAACTCTCTTCTAACTGTCTGGTAAATGAAAATTTTCATCTAAGGTCTTTTTTAGTGAATTCCAAGGCTTGCCTTAACCTTTTTAGAACAAATTAAAAATAAAATTTAAACATTAAAGTTTTCTACTAGGCTTTCCACTTAGCCCATGATTTACCAAGTTTGTGCCATAAAGTAATTAAAATATTTACTTTTCACTAAGGGGTGTTATATCTTCCCCCCTCAAGTGAAACATCGTGCTCGGTGTTTCTTGGCCTTCAAAACGATATGGAATATGCTTTTCATATCAAATTTGTATCCTTATCTTCCAGGTAGCCTCTCCCAGTTGAAGTGTTAGGTAACCACTTTCTTCAGTAGCATAATTACCTCTTGATCAAGAATGCACAGAAGTTTGACCGAAATTGCTCCATCCAGTTGACTCTACGTTCACAACCATTATGGTTATTAGTTTTTCCATCAATCATTATTTAAGAATGTATATATAATGTTTCAATATTCGTTACAAACAGTATATGTTATTACTTTTATACCCATCAAGGTCATTAGCATGCATTACAACCCAACAAGGTCAATAATTATGCAATTAATAAGAGTTAGCAGCATCATTATAAACTCTCCATTGTAAATTATTTTACTTACCCAATGGTTATGTCCATTGACAAAGACCCCACCATGTTGTTTCATTATAGGTCTCAGACTACAAAGGTACTAGTTGTGTCTGCACTATTTAATTTAACAATAGTAACATGTTCAACACCATTTTCTGTTCTAGGCTTTTATGAGACATTATAACTAGTGAAATTTGTACTAAATAGTACTACTATACTATTATATTAATTCAAATGTTACATATGCATGATTCATACATAAGTAAGGTTTAAGATAACTTCTTGTTCCTTCCATATTCAAGATCGCCATAATTTTGTCTACTTTATCTACGTAAACTTAGTTATGCCCATCTTCGGCTACTTTACTATTTTTCTTTACTGCCAACCAAAGGTCATCTTTACAAGTTTTCCAACTTTGGCCCCATTATTCTTTTTTATATCAATCACAACACAATATTACGAAGTTCTAGGGCAATTACTTCACATACTTCTTAGTAAACAAATCTTATGTAGGTGTAGGAAATTCAATATTTAGGATAAACTTCATAATTGTTATTCGTGCAACTTTAACTTATATCATTAACCCTTGACCCTAGTGCCAAGTAAATGAGATAGTTATGTAAGGTGGCTTGTCATTTATGCAAGTAGACCCATAATGTCCATGTCACTTATCCACTAGTTGCTTCAAACAAAGAAAAAAGAAAAATCAGGGTTATAATTCAGTCGATTTTCTCTACTATATCATTTTCCTTCTAACCATTCCCAGTAAACTGTTGAGGCTAAAAACACATGGTAACCTTAAACTAACTTACTCTAACCACTCAAGGGCCTGATCTTTAATAGCACAACATGCTTACAATCCACAAAATCTAATCAAAGAATTTACATTACCAAATCTTACCACCATTTCTTTTCAACATGCCTCATCTATGAGTTTCCTCAATTCTTTTCTCGGGGGAATGCATTCCTCTTGATTCCACAATTTATTAATTAGGGTACCTGGAGGTCCTCTCATTGCCGAAGTGCTACCAACTATTTTTTTTATTAATACCTCGTATATTCATGCTTCTCAACTGCCTCAACACACTATGTTAGTGTGGTTATCTTGACATAATAATTTTATAATCATATGTTTGTTCTATGCAATTCCTTGACGAAAATTTATTTCTAAAATCATTGGAAGTTCTTGAAGTTACTTATATGGGGTACCAATGGTTGGTGGCACACTACGCTTTCTATGCAACACATCATACAACTACAAGCATAGGTAACACTTGTGTCAATATGTTATCTACAATTTTCCTTATCATTTGATTATATGACACATTTTCTTTGATTACCTTACTCGAATGTTCGCCTGTTTTAGATCACATCACACCTATGCTCATTATCAATCCTTCGTGTCACATTAAGATAAAAACCTTGTTAGAATATTAATTATGCATATTCATTTGTGAACCTAGCACACACACACACACACACATATATGTTTCCTCGGGCCTTTAAAAAAAGTAAAACATCAGATTTTTTGCCGTTGTGATTTATGATTGTATCATATATATGTATATATGTTTTCCTACAATTCTACTAAATTTCCCAAGGTATCTCACTTGCATCTGTTCCCGTTCATCTCATTGTATGACAACCATTTCAATTAATCAATTAGTGAATCCTTCCATGATTTGATATTACAAGTCTATAACTCATACCACCACCGCACACCACCCCCCACCCTATGCCCATAAGGTACGTGAAATTGAAAAGTTTTTAGCGTTCATTTTTTTAAAATTATTTTAGGGATCACACTTTTCCCAAAAAAAAATCTATATTCTTGAAATTAATACTTATTAAATTTAACGTAAAGTTGATATCCTTTTGAGCATCAACAACAATATTCCGATGTAATTCTGTACTTATTTGATGTCTTGGAGTAATGCAAATACTATTATCATAACACTTTCAACTTGGAAGTATCATATATACCACTACTTCACTATTTCCAAAATTAGTCTCCTTTCCATTCCAAACTATTATGATAACTTATCTCAGCTTACTTCTTTTCCACTAATTTTTAAACAAGTATTTTATCTAGTGATTTTATTACAATTCTCGATTACTTGACTTTTACAATCCTACATGCTAGGATTTGTGCCAATTATTCTATTGCTATAACTAGTCTTTCTATGGCTCCACTTTGTTCATGGAGAGACTTTCGAATGAGTAAGTTCATTAATTCTCTTATCAGTTTGTTTTCATCAATCATGAAATCTGTACCAGCCAATTATCATTTACATATAAGTTTTATCTTTTTTTATTTTCCATCATAGTTGATTTCTATCATGTTGTTTTTTGATTCTTGGGTGGAAAGGATGTCAATTATCCTTATCAATAACCCAAAGTATCTCCAATCAATTCCATATTCATACAACTTTTCCATAATTGTAAGTTTCCTACATCCCGTTTCAACAATTATTTAGTTTAGCCAAACTACCTCCTTGGTACACCAATACACCATATATTTGGCTTTATGCATTTTAAGGTTTTCAATCCCTTCCATTCCTATATACTCTTTATTCTGCACATACCCTTTTTTTTTAACACATACAATTTACTTATTACTGGGAGTGTTTCACAATGTCAGTACAAATTATTTCCTTTTTAACTTGCTTCTTATTCACAAGTAATATTACTTCTTCTGTTAGGATCGAGAACTAACAGGTATTCCTTTTCATTAACTCCCTCCACTAGGTTCTTGGTCAACATCCAATATATGTACGAGGAGGTAGTTGATTCCTAATTAAGTAATTTCTTACCAATGATGTCTTTGCTTCTTTTATACTTGTCTCTTCTTCAACCGTCCATGTTAGAGGTTTAATTTAATACATATAATTATATATCGAAACATAATATATAATATTTCCCTTTTTCTTGTCAAAAAAGGGCATGGAACTAAGGACATATAATCGACTTGCAGATAACCTTGATCTTTGCACGGTAATTTCATATGCAACTCCCCACCTTCTCATTAAACACACCCATGTGATACTATATAATTGGTTAACATTATGGGATTCAATACTTCATTTATGCATGTATGTGTCTCCTAATTATTTACCCATGCACTTCCCTATCATTATAAATCATAAACTTCTCTCTATTCATTATCCCACAATCAAATGGTATGTGTTATGCAACCAACTCACAAAATATAAGAAACGATAGATCAACTACTTCAAAATTAGCCTCTTCGAGGGGGAAACCTCCTTTACATTATACAAATGAACAATTCTTGGATGATTCAAATGATGAAACCTCCTTTCTATACGTAGGAGTCTAAGGGGTCACAATATAATCAGAATGGACATAACAGTAATAATGTAAGGGCACAACAATAACAATAGTAGGCTTCTATGGGGCATAATAATAATAATATGGGGACTACATGGGCACACCAATAACAATAAGGGGGCTACATTGAAAATAACATTGAGGAAATACACTAGTATTATAGGGACCTAACATGCCCCTCTCCTTCAAAAAAGTGTTGTCCTCAACGCTTGAGTAGTTCTGGATGCTTCTGTATAAAATTCTCATCCTACCATGTGGAATCTTTAGCAGGTAAGTCCTTCCACTTGATGAGATACTCTGAAATTGATCGATTTTGTAGTTGTCGAGTTCTTGTTTCTGTGACTATTTCAGGTTCCAATATGATTTTTCCTTCCTCGTCAAGTTTTGGAAATATTGTTTGAGCTGGGAGATTGTCACCTAAAACCTTCTTTAAGCATGAAACATGGAAAACTAGGTGCACTTGGGAAGATGTAGGAAGCTCCAATTTGTATGCCATAGTACCAATCTTTTGCAACACCTTGTAAGGACCATAATACTTTGGTAATAATTTATTATCCTTTTGAGCTTGCTTGAAGGACATTTTTTTGTATGGTTGTATCTGTAAAAATACCCAGTCACCTACATCAAAACTTCTTTCGTTGTGATGTTGATATGCCTGTTGTTTCATTCTATTATGTGCCAAAGTGAGGTTATCCTTTAAGAGTTGGAGACCTTGTTATTGATGCTCGATGTGATCTTCCACTATTTGAACCTTAGAATGATTATCCAAGACTTTTTGGAGATATGGAAAAATAGATGATTTGATGTTTTAACCTCTAGTGAACATAATTGTGCAATTATGCCTTGTTGTTCTTTCTTTAGAAGCTTTGTCATGCCATTAGAGCTTATTATATTTCCTGGTTTCCCTGCGATACCCCCTAATTCAACTTCCTTTCCTTCCCAAAAAAATTCAAGAAAAGTTCTTGGAAATTAAAAGTTATCGTACCCAAAGATTGTAACCATTGGACTCCTAGTACAACATCAATACCACCCATTGGAATGGAAAGCATTGGATTATTCAATACATATTCTCCCATGGATAACTTTATATTATGACACTTTCCAAAGCAATTTATGGTTCCTCCATTTGCAACCATCACTTGACACTCTGGTGCTGGATATAGGAAGCAATTCAATTCCTTGGTTGTCTTACAATGAATAAAAATATGGGTACTACCCGAATCAATCAGCACTATTACTGTTGAAAATAGCAACAAGAAATGCTAAATATAGAAGTGCTAAATTTAGCACTACTATAAATAGAATTTTGGGATACCTTCCTATTTTAGTTAGTCCCTGAAGTAAAATAGAGAAGTAAAAAATTCAAATTTGATCTTAGCAGATGTTTGTAAAATAATTAATTAATTCACCTTGAGTTAATTAGTTGTAGAAAATCAAACATGAAGTCTATGTGGGGACATGCAACAGTTTCTCCATTAATTGAGGAATTTATCCATCAGTTAAAGAGATAAGGATGAGTTGTAATTAGTTGGCTCAGTTAACTGAGTCAAGTCTGGCTAGATTAATTCAAACAATTTGTTGAATTAATTGTGAATTCAGTTAGTTAATGCATGCATGTAACTACTGCACTTCAGATAACTGAATATTCTCTCATAAATAACTCATGCATGTCAATTCAGACAGAGACCTAGTTGAGATCAGATGGAGGGACAATGTACTATCAGTTGCAAGAATATTCTATTGTGAATATCTCTTGCATGCAGAAGGAAATCATTCCTTGGAGATTGTGCAATTACTTCTTCATTTTAGTGAGTGTGATGAGGCCAATTCACACAAGTGGCATCATTGGACCCCAAGAAAAAATGCGCAAGGAAATATGAGGCTTGGAGGGCTGAGGGAAGGCATATATTGTGTCTACTCAATCTATGAGTTGTATTTTTTGATTGCAGAGAGAGCAGGATAGCTTGAGAGCTGATTCTTTTTGTAACTTGAACATATTTCCACTTGTATGATAATATAGAGATTGGGGTTTTAGGCTGGAGCTTTCCCCAGGTTATTCTTCTGTGTTCATGTGTGATTGATTTCTCATTCTTAGTTATATGTGTTCTAATTGATCTTGCTCATATTCGATTAAGCTTCCGCAAAGTTTGTTGTAGATGTAGATCTTGTATTTTGCTTTAGTATATTGCATAAGTTGTTGACCTACAGTGGGAATTTCTACATGGTATCAGAGAAAAGGTGATCAAAGCGAAGAATAGTATACAAGAAGGGAGAAGTTCGAAGGTTGAAGTTCCTGAATATAGAAATCGAGTATTTATCACATCTCAATTTCACCAATGGTGTTCAATAGTTTAAGACTCAAGTATACCCTTGATGGTAGCTCAAAGTATATAGCTTGGAAGGATCACATGGAAGCAGTATTAGAGGGTAACAATCTAAAGGACTTCATTGATCAAGAAGTCCCCAAGCCGACTGATGCTACAGAATTGGCGGAATGGAAGAAATGTGTGGCTAGAGCAAGGAGAATCCTTCTGGAGGGAGTTCGAGACCACATAGTCTCGAGTCTCAATGGGAAGGAGACACCATTTTTGATGTGGAAAACATTGAAAGATCTATATCAGAACAACAATGATCAGAGGAAGTTGGCGCTGAAAGACAAGCTTCAAAAAATCAAGTGTGAAAAGGGGGACACGATCTCTACATATCTGAACAAGCTCACCACCTGTAGGGATGAGCTTGGAAGTGTAGGGATCACAACAACCAATGATGACATGGTGAGTCTTGCACTCCTCGGTCTTCCTAAGAGTCGGCATAGCTACCAAGACTCGGTTAATGGAAGAGAAAAATTGCCAGATTGGGAATGACTTTGGTCAGATCTGATGCAAGAGGAGATAAGAAGAAGCATCAGAGATGGATCCTCATCGAAG
>APFE030320076.1:0-16402 GCA_000404065.3 Pinus taeda
CCTACAGATCTATGATTGGAAGTTTACTTTACTTAACAGGTACCCGACCAGACATTATGCATGCCGTTGGAATAGTCGAAAGATTTCAGGCAAATCCGAAGGAGACTCATCTTCAAGCAGTGAAGAGAATTTTCAAATACCTTCAAGGAACTCAAAATTATGGCTTATGGTATCCTAGAGATACAGAGCTTACACTTCATGCTTATACGGATGCAGATTGGGCCTTAAAGCGTGGATGACAGGAAAAGCACAAGTGGTGGTGCGTTTTTTATGGGAACCAGACTGGTATCATGGTTCAGCAAGAAACAGAGTTCGATTGCCTTATCTACAGCTAAAGCAGAATATGTTGCTGCTGCATCTTGCTGCACTCAACTCCTTTGGATGATGCAGACCTTGCAGGATTTTCACATTGATTGTACTCCACTTGTCTCCATCTTATGTGATAACACAAGTGCAATCAGCATTTCAAAGAATCCTGTCATGCATTCGAAGACAAAGCATATACCGATCAAATATCATTTTCTTCGGGAACCAGTTCTTGAACAAAAGGTCAAGTTGGAGTATGTCCCTTCTAAGGAACAAGTTGCTGATATTCTCACCAAACCATTGCCCAGGGAGGCCTCTGAATACCTCAGGCACAAGCTGGGGGTTGTTGATGCATCATCATGTTGAATCTCTCTTGATGGTTGTCCGTACAGGTTCAGGGGGAGCATATAATGCATTGTTGGCATTATGGAGGATGTGCAAGAAGAGATCTTGGAAGTAGCTGCAATATGTCTCTATCTCTTTCATGGTGGATTATGGTTCTTCATTGCAGATCTGGTTCATATTCAGGGGGAGCATGTTCTTAGGGGGAGCATAACCCTTTGCCCTTGATGTCAAAGGGGGAGAATGAAGCTGAAGATTTTGAGGTTGCCATCAAGTCCAAAGGGGGAGATTGTTGACATTATGGTTCTGGTATGATTATATGTTTCAGATGTTGTACTTGATGGCAACACCCATGGCATGGCTCTCATTTTTGATGAAAATAAAGAAGTACGCAGGAGAACAGTTCAGGAGGTGCATACCCGCAGCCATACCGTGCAGGGACCGCGTCCGAATACGCGGGTCACCCATTCATGGAGTGCGTACCCCAGTGCACACATTCCAAGGCAGTAAAGCGCCCCCGTGGGGTTTCTTAGTGGTATTTAGCCAACAGTATTGGGTTATCATGGTTTTGGCCCACGGTATTGATTATTTTATTATTATTATTGAGCCCCATGATCCTTGATTTGAGGAAGAGCTAGCCTATATAAAGCAAAGGAGATCATTTGGCTTGAGCATCTTTTTTGTCTTTGAATATCTTAAGATCTGATCTATTGGGTTCTCTGTTCTTAAAAGATTGATTTATAAAGGAGAAGTCAGAAGTGAATTGGCGAAGGGTGATCTCTTGAGCACAAGTTCAGATCTGAGCATTTGAGGTTATTTCAGCCCTAGTCCAAGGTACGCAGAAGCGTCGAAGGTTTAGTGCGTGGGTACGCAGAGGCGCCGAAGGTTCAGTGCGTGGGTACGCAGAGGCGCTTAAGGTTCTATGCGTGGGTACGCAGAAGCGGCGAAGGCTCAGGTGCGTGCTTTTTGTAGCAGCACGCGGCGCGATTATTCTTCTGGGTGCGTACTTTCTGAGAAGTACGCGGCGCGATTATTCTTCTGGGTGCGTACTTTCTGAGAAGTACGCGGCGCGATTATTCTTCTGGCTGCGTACTTTCTGAGAAGTACGCGGCGCGATATTGGTTTTGGGTGCGTACTATACGCAGTTCAGTGAAAAGAGCAGAGCGTGGCCACGCAGTCCAGAAGAAGGAGATCTGCAGGTATACGCAGAGAAGCAGAAGGTGAACTGCGTAGCGACGCAGGCCAGTAAGAGAAGAACCGCGTATCTGTGTTAAGATCTTCTGTTGGTTGAATTTTTCTGTTGAAAAGAAGTTCTGGGTTCTGTTCTGTTATTGTTGATCTGGTTATTACAGCTGACTGTATAATTTACATGTACTTGATGATCATTTGATGTATATGGATCCAGTTTGATTTATGAAAAGTGGTCCTTGAAAAGAAGTAGGGGGTTGTAGCTCCCTTCCAGGAGAGACTGGAAAACGAGAGAGAGTTGTAGCTCTCAGCAGGTTGCAGCCTGCGTACTGGTAAAGGACTGCACCAGTACAAGACCATTGTAAAAGGAGGTTCTAATTTGAAAGAAGATAGAGACATATTGCAGCAGGTGGTTTTCACCCACATTGGGTTTCCACCTTATATCTGGTGTTCTTTGATGTGACTATCTGATTTTCTTGTTCATGCTCATTATTTATGGTATTGGTATGCAAAAATAATTCGAAGTATAAATAAGAAAGATTTGGTAAAAGAATTAGATAATACTGATTCACCCCCCCCTCTCAGTATTATTGTCAACAGTCAATTTATGAATTAGTGATTCTTGAAAGAAATGTTAATGAAACAAGGACATTTCATCCAATTCATTACCTAACGGATTCATAATAGAAGAAATGGAGAATTGATTTCCATTTGAAGATTCATGTCACTACTGCCAAAACATTTTTCCAAGAGATCATTTTTTTTCCATTGAGAGATTGATATTCCCTTAAGAAATAACATCATAACCATTGTAACTTTATTTATTTATTTATTTACTATTTTTAAATAAAATGTTGTTGTTTTTTTTCTTTTTCTTTTTTTTACTTCTCTTATGTTTTTTTGTTTCAAGTCTTGCTTCCTACAAAGTTGTAGTTTTTGTTTCGTTGGTGAATGAACAACTATTGTTCAGTCAATTAAATAGTTATTGTTTGGTAAAACAAATAACTCTGATTTGTTTTTGGATGTGTTTAATAATTGTTGTTCAATCAATTAAACAGTTACTATTTAATCAATTGAACAACTCCAATTTCTTTTTTTTTCCGTATTTTGTTGTTCAATCGATTGAACGATTATTGTTCAATCCGTCAAACAACACTTATTTTTTTATTTTTATTGTTATCTTATTTTGTTGTTCAATTGATTGAAATATTGTTGTTCAATCCTTTGAACAACACTGATTTCTTTTTTCTTCATATTTTGTTGTTCAATCGATTGAACGATTGTTGTTCAATCCATTGAATATCAATGATTTCATTTTTTTTATTTTGTTGTTCAATCGATTTTTGTTCAATCGATTGTTGTTCAATCAATTGAACAACATCAATTTCTTTTTGCGTGTTTTGATGTTTAATCGATTGAATGATTGTTGTCCAATCAATTGAACGAAACCAACTTATTTTTGTGTGCATGTTGTTGTTCAACCAATTAAACAAAATTTTTCAATCAATTGAACAACACTTATTTTTTGCGTGTGTTTTTGTTCAATCGATTAAACGATTGTTGTTCAATTAATTAAATGACAATTTGTTTCTTTTGTTGTTCAATCGATTGAACGATTGTTTTTCAATCAATTGAACAACACTTATTTGTTTCCATGGTTTTTTGTTGTTCAATCGTTTGAGCGATTATTGTTCAAATAATTGGACATCACTCTTTACGTGTTTGTTGTTCAATCGATTGAACGATTGTTTTTCAATCAATTGAACAACAATTTTATTATTTTGTTTTTTAGTCATTTAAACAATTGATGTTCAATTAATTAAACAAAACCTTTTGCGTGTTTGTTGTTCAATCGTTTGAACAATTGTTGTTCAATCAATTAAACAACATTTTTGGTGTTTTGTTGTTCAAATCGATTGAACGATTATTGATCAATCAATTGAACAACACTTTTGTTGTTTTGCTATTCAATAAATTGAACAATGCATTTTTTGTTTTGTTGTTCAATCAATTAAACAACACTTTTTGCGTATTTGTTGTTCAATCGATTGAACGGTTGTTGTTCAACCAATTGAACATCACTTTTTGTGTGTTTGTTGTTCAATCAATTGAATGATTGTTGTTTAATCAATTGAACAACACTTTTTGCGTGTTTGTTATTCAATCATTTGAAAGATTACTGTTCAATCAATTGAACAACACTTTTGGTGTTTTGTTGTTCAATTGCTTGAACGATTGCTATTCAATCAATTGAACAACACATTTTGCGTTTTTTTATTTTGCTACTCAATGAATTGAACAATTGTCATTCAATCAATTGAACTACACTTTTTTCATTTTTCAATTTTATTGTTCAATCGATTGAACGATTGTTGTTTAATCAACTGAACAACACTTTCACATTTTTATGATTTTGTTGTTCAATTGATTGAACGATTGTTGTTCAATCAATTGAACAACAATTTTGTGCTTTTTTCAATTCTGTTGTTCATTCAATTGAATTATTGTTGTTCAATCAAATGAACAACACTTTTTTGTTTTTTCGATTTTGTTGTTCAATTGATTGAACAATTGTTGTTCAATTGATTGAACGATTATTGTTCAATCAATTGAACAACACTTTTGCATTTTTCTCTATTTTTTTGTTTAATCGATTGAATGATTGTTCTTCAATCGATTGAATGATTGTTGTTCAATCAATTGAACAGAACTTTTGCATATCTACAATTTTGTTGTTCAATTAATTGAACAACACTTTTTGTGTTTTTGTGTTGTTGTTCAATCGATTGAACGATTGTTGTTTAATCAATTGAATAGACCTAATTTTTTTTTTGCGTTTGTTGTTTAAATCGATAGAATGAATAACTATGATTTTTCTTGGTTGTTTCATCGTTGGTCATTATTTTTTCCATTTTTCTCTCTTTTATGTTTCGAATAAAAACCATCTGTTTGGATTTGGAATTTGTACCCAAGATAAAGGAAAAATAATAATGTTAATACCATTATGACTTGTAAAACCTTTGATGGTTATCTTTATTCTGAAACTAACCTGGTTCGTCTATATAATGACTGGTTGAATATCTTCTTTTTGGACACATCAAAAAATTATTTACTATCTTAATACCATGTTGGTTTATCTTTCACACTTTCAAATGAATAAATCCCTCTGTGTTCGAGGGATCTTTTTCTTGTAGATGTATGAAAAGAATCACACCTGAAAATTGTAGCTTAACACAAAAATTTAATGTGCACATGAGAGAGAAAAAGAAAACACATAAAGACAACAAGACTTGATAACGAATTTCATCCAACTTGGACTATGTCTTGAGGACCTACTCAATCAATGGGGAGGCCTTCATATATTAACTGGCATGAAAAGAAGAGAATACAATCATCAGTACATCAAAAGAGGCTTATACCTCCATTCTAGAAGATGGTTGAGAAAAGGAGACCTCAGATAGAGAAATGGATAGCATTAATGCGTCTGTGGTGTTGAGAGGGGCTAAAAAAATATAAAACGTGCCCAATTCAGTCGAAATGATAAATCAACCCTCCTACAAGCTACTGCGTCAAACTGTGTGCCAGAAAATCCTCCTCCTGTGCTTTGCCTCATGCATTGGGTTTTATAATACGAGGAAGCTTAAAAATTGGGTTTGTTCTATTTATAATAGAGTCTGTTTTCCTAGAAAGATCAGCGAGTGCAACACAACCCATGGAACATCCTTTTTATCGTTTAAAAAGATAATACACAAAATCTCGTCAAACACTAATAATTCCGACCAAAACCTTAAAAACCAGATCTCAAAGTTTATCAAATCAGGCTTGTAGACCCATCGGGTCCGGCCCCATATCACAATTGGTACATCACACTATTAATAGTCCTGCTAGTGGGGATTGCCGACCATCGATCATCGATCACCGATATCAATGCCAGTCGATCGCATCGGCATCCTGCTCATACAATGGCCCGGGGGTTCTGGTCTATCAATCGTCGATCTTAATCACAAGTCGGCTCTACTCGGCTCTGATATCACATGCCTGAAATTGCTGATAATGATCTCATCGATCTGATAGCTCTCCGTTCGGTGATTTTGATCATCCTGATGTCACCGATCGCTTGCTCCTGACTCTGATTTAATCAAAGATCGTTGATCGGGGGTTCTACTGCACCTCCTTAAGTCCACCCCTTTGGACACTCCGATTGCAATTTTTCCCTTTAAAGTCTTAAAGCCACTTTTAGAGAAAAAACCCTCATTTTCCAAAGGAACAAGGCAATCTTCTTTCTGCCATAACTTCATCATCCGAACTCAGATTGGAGTGTCTTTCACATCATTGGAATCAGGGTTACAAGCACTTTGACCTGATACCAAGATACTTGCCCTTTTCCACCTTGAATTTTGATCTTTTCCATGCCATTGTATCTAAAGATCCACCTGGATCAATCCTCCCCATTGAGGAGCTTTTGGACTGCCAAAAGCTTTTCAATAGTCAATTGGCAAGTGAGGGAATTATTCCCTCACCTTTTCCTTCTCCAGCCATTTGGCCTTACTGGGGTACATTCCCTTGAAACCAACTTGAAGGTATTCCACATCTCCTCACCATGGAGTCCTAGTCCTTCTATCAAGGATGATGTCTTCAGCTCACTCATTGAGATATTCTGGAGCAAAATCATCAACTGTAGGAACTATGCCCATCTCATCGGTGTCCATGATCAATGGAGGTTCATACAGCTTTAGGTTCTCTACATTCACTACTGAGTACATCTTCATATATAACAGCAAATCAAGACGAAAGGCATCATTTCAAATCTTCTCCAGTATGGTGAATGGACCATACCAGATGGGTCGCAACTTCTTCCCTTCATCCTTCATCCTGTCCTTGCTGATGTGGAACCACATTTTGTCACCCACTTGGAATTGGTGGTCGACTCGGTGTTTGTCATGTCAAGCCTTGTAACGGGCTTGAATTTTCTCCAACTTCTCTTGTACTACTTGGTGAATCATTTGGATTCGATGAATGAACTACTAAACTTTGTCCCTATCATTATGTCCACTAGAACCATCTTCCCTTCCAAAGACCATATCAAAAGGGTCCTTTGGCAGGTAACTAAAGCATGTCTCAAATGGTGAATGCTGCGTAGATGAATGCACTGCTTGGTTTTGGGAGTGTTATACATATGGGAGATGTTCATCCCACAACTTGGGATGTTTCCCACAATAGCCTTGTAACAAGTGTACCACGGTACGATTGACAACCTCTATCTGTATGTTAGTCTGTGGATGGAATGTTGTGCTTCTTTTCAGTTTGGTGTCCATCATCTTCCAGAAGCTGGTCCAAAACTCCTCAAGAAAGAGAGAGTCCCGATCTAACACAATCAATGTGGGTAATCCAAAATGGACCCAAACATACTGAAATAAAAGAGAAGTAGTCTGCTCTGCAGTGATCTACTTTTTACAAGGCATAAGAATACACATCTTGCTAAAAAGGTCTACGACGACATATAAGTAGTCGTGACTCCTTCTTAGCAAAGGAAAACCTCCTACAAAGTTGATTGAAACACTTTCCCATGGACGAATCAGAATAGGGAGTGGTGTGTAGAGCCCAAGTTTTCTATTAGAGTGCTTTGAAACAGAGTACATCACACAACCCTTTACATAGAGGGTCACAATGTTTTTCATATGAGGCCAAAAACATAATATTTGTACATGACATAGAGTCTTTTCGATACCAAAGTGTCCAAACACAAGAGAGGTGTGGGCCTCTTGGATTACATGTACTCTTTCCCCTGTGGGAATACACAATTTACCAAGGTGATACAATAGTTTCCCTTGCAAGTGATAGTTGTCCACTTGTGAACCATGGTTTAGTTTTGCATAAATCTTCTTAAATTCATCATCATCAACATATTGTTCAGCATACTCTCAAAAGACAATGAAGCATTATGAAAAATAATAGAAGCAGAAATAGGAGGGCGAGATAGAATATCAGCCACTTTATTGCTAGTGCCCTTCTTATAATTTATTACCAGATGGAATTGTTGAAGAAAACCCATCCACCTGAAATGACGAGATTACTGCAACTTGGTTTGTGACTAAAGGTACTGCAAGGGCCGATGATCCGTATGGACGATTGTCTCCTTGCCGATCAGGTAGTGCTTCCACTTTTTCACACTCTACACCAAGGCATAAAGCTCCTTGTCATAAGTGGGATAGTTTATCACAGCTTGAGAAAACTTCTCAAAATGGTAACAAATCAGCTTCTTTTTCTACATGATTACAGCTCCCATGGCATAACCACTGGCATCAGTTTCAATCTTGAATGGCTGTTTGAGATCAGGTAAGGCTAAGACTGGGGCGGTGCTGATATTTTCCTTCAATGTTTTGAAGGAATTTTATTGTCTTCCTCCCCATTGGAAGACCTATTTCACACTTGTCAATGTGTGCAGAGGTGCTGCAATAACATAGAAATTGGCAATAAATCTCCTCTAATACTGGACTGCACCTAAAAATCTACAGACCTCGGTTACACTAGTAGGCTTATGTCAATTTATAGTTGTTTCAACTTTAGAGGGATCGATTTTTAATTGACCATGACCAACAATATGACCTAGGTAACCGAAAGTGGTTTTCCCAAGCTCACACTTTGACAATTTTACAAAGAGTTTTTCGTTTTTCAGTACATCAAGCACTTTATTTACATGACACACATGTTCAACCCAACTCTTACTAAATATAAAAGAAAAAATCCATCAATGAAAGGCTGAAAGAGATCATTTATAAACCTCATAAAAGTGGTTGGAGCATTGCAAACTCTGAATGGCATCACCATCCATTCGAATAGCCCATGTTTGGTCTTGAAGGTAGCTTTCCACACATCCTGCTCTAAAATTCATACATGGTGATAACCACTAGGCAAATCCAATTTGGTGAAATAAACAGTAGTCTTTAACTAATCTAATAAGTCATCAATGCGTTGAAGAGGGTAGCAGTTTTTCACCGTGATTTTGTTTAGTGCACAGTAATCCATGCACATCTTCCATGTGCCATATTTATTTGGTAGTAAGATAATTAGTGAGCCACATGGAGAGGTGCTCGGCTTGATGTCCCCTTGGTCGAACAATTCCTGCACTTGTTTCTTGATTTCCTCCATCTCAATAGTCAACATCCTATACATGAAAATATTTGGCAAAGGAGCATCATGCTGCAAATGGATCTCATGTTGGATTTCCCTCTTCGGAGGCAATCCCTTCAGCTCCCAAAATAGCTCATCATAATTAGAAATTAATTCAAATAATTCCTATTTATGTTCTTGATCACAGCCCTAGAAAGCATCAGCGAATTCTGCCTCTTTTTCCCTTACAACCATAAGCATGAAACCCTTACTGGAATTCACCAGTATTTTCATTTGTCTAGTGCTTACAAGGTTGGCATTGATTTTATTTTGATGAGCCCTTACTATATATTCTACCCCATCTTTTGTGATTTGGTATTTATTTTCGTGATGAAAGAAGATTGCCTTTCTATCATTCAGATATGGGCTCCCTAACACAATGCCACAGATATCCAATGGTATTACATCCAGTTCTACTTCATCTACTAGCTTAGAAGCGATCATAAATTTGACTTTAGACTGCTTCGTTACATTCAATTTTTCTTTATCATGTATCCAGCCAAGTGGGTAAGATTTCGGGTGTGGTTTTGTTTCTAAGCTAAGTTTCTTTACCAGGGATTCTCCAATTAAGTTTGCTTGGGACCCAGTATCAAACAGAGTTTCAACTTTAGTATGATTTACAACAACTCTGATATGAAACAGTTCAATTCTCTTTCAATCATTAGAAAGGGACTCATTTACATAACTGGTGCCTTCATGGGATTCAGAATTAACATGAGGTGTAAGAGTACCTTTTTTTCCTGCTATTGTGATCAACGCTTCATCTCCCAAATCTGATCCAAGGTCTTGCTACGCGGTTGCCACTGTCTTCTACTTCCCTTTTCCTCCATACTTCTTTGGACACCTTTCTGGGTGCTATTTCCAACAGTGATCGTCATTGTGGCCTTCCTTTTTGCAATGATTGCAATATTGTCATTCTCGTTCTTTGGCTACTACCATCTTCTTCTCCTTTCCTTTCCATTTCGGTTTGGATTTTCCATTGGGAGGTTTGAACAGTGGTTTTCTGGAACGATCATCTCTTTCACTTTTTCCCCTGTTCTCAATATGAATTTCCTTCATGCTGGCTGAGTCAATAGTGGTTGGTTCAAGCAACAACAATGAATGCCTAATATAGCTATGAAATGAGCCAATATACTTAGTTAGAACTTCAGGTTTATCAAGTGCAATACCCAGAATAAGTGCTTGCTTTCTAAACTCCTCTATAAAACTTTGAACATCCTGACCTTTGTCTTGTCTTAAATACTGCCAATTCATTAAAGATTTTTTCTTGTATCCTAAGGGATAAAATTGTTCCTTTAATGCAGAAATAAAATCAAGCCATGAGGAAAAGAGATTACCCACATTATTACTGCTATGCAATTTGCTCTCCCACCAAATGAGAGCAGTGTTGCTCAGCTATAGAGAGGCTAGCTGAATCTTTGCCTCATCCTCCATGATCTGCTGAATCCTACAGTAGACCTCAGTCTCCCTAATCCAATTATTAAGCTTTTCTGCATTACTTTCACCATTAAACATGGGAAGATCAAATTTTACATCTAATTTAAAGAAAGGTCTCTTAGATGCATCCTCTGAATTTCTACGATTATGGTGGTGAGAGGAAGGAGAGCTTTCACTACCGAAAGGAGAAGGAGGGGGTTCTTCTCCACCATTCCCATGTGCTGAACCTTGTTCTTTTGTATTTCTCTCTTCTACTTTCTCCATCCTTAAAACCAGCTAAATGATATTCTCTGCCATTGAATAGAAGGTCTTTCTGAAATTACGCTCCTCTTCAAGATGAGCCTCATCTTCAATGTTTCTCCTTCGATGTGCACGCCCCACTTTGGGATCGAAAGGTTCTAGTTCTCCTTCACCTCTTTGGAGCCTGTTTCTTGTTAGCATACAAACATGCAATTCACATCTAAAAAGCCCTACTCTGATAACACTTGATCCAGGGATCTTTCACTTATATATGTATGAAAAGAATCACATGTGAAAATTGCAACTTAACACAAAAATTTAATGCGCACACGAGAAAGAAGAAGAAAACACATAAAGACATCAAGATTTGATAACGGAGTTTGTCCAACTTTGACTACATCTCCGATCCCTTCTCGATCAATGGGTAGGCCTTCATATATTAAATGGCATGAAAAGAAGAGAATACAATCATCAGTACATCAAAAGAGGCTTATACTTTCATTTTGGAAGATGGTTGAGAAAAGGAGACCTCAGATGGAGAAATGGACAACACCAATGCGTCTGTGGCATTAAGAGGGGCTGAAAACATATAAAACTTGCCCAATTCAGACAAAATGATCAATTGGCCCTCCTACAAGCTACTACCTCGAATTGTGTGCCGAAAAATCCTCCTCCTGCACTTTGTTGTGTGCATTGGGTTTTATAATACAAGGTTGCTTAAAAATCGGATCTATTTTGTTTATAATAGATGCTATTTTCCTAGAAAGATCAGTGGGTGCAAAAAAACCCTCAGAATAGCCTTTTTATCGTTCAAAATGATAATACACAAAAACCCGTCAAACACTAATAATTCCAACCGAAACCTTAAAAAATGGATCTCAAAGTTTATCAAATTGGGCTCGTAGACCCATTGGATTCAGCCGCATATCGTAATCGGCACATCACTCCGTCAATAGTCCCATTACCAGGGATTGCCGACCGTTGATCGCCAATATCAGCGTCAGCCGATCACATCGGCATCCCACTCATACAACGGTCTGAGGTTTCTAGTCTACCGATCGCCGATCACAATCACAATTTGGCTTTGCCCAGCTCCAATATTGCATGCCTGAAATTGCTGAAAATGATCCCGCTGATCCAATCGCTCTCTGTTCGCCAATTCTGATCATCCCGATATCATCGATCACTTGCTCCCGACTCTGATATAATCGGAGATCGCTGATCGGGGGTTCCAATATACCTCCTTAAGTCTGCCCCTTTGGACCCTCTAATTGTGATTTTTCCCTTTAAAGGCTTAAAGCTACTTTTATATAAAAACCCTCATTTTCCAAAGAAACAAGGCAATCTTCTTTCTACCATAACTTCATCATCTAGACTCAGATTGGAGTGTCGTTCAAACCATTGGAATCAGGGTGATGAGCAGTTCGATCAGATAACAAGACGCTTACCTTTCTTCCACTTTGAATTTTGAGCTTTTCCATGCCATTGTATCTGAAGATCCACCTGGATCACTTTGATATGATGATATAGGGATAAAAGCATAACTTTCATTAACATTTTTTTTACTTCTTATGTCATCCCTAACTCTTAAGGACTAAATGAGCCTCCCTCCCTTTACAATAAAAATATGGAAACATGAAAATATGAAAATACAATACAAATCTTCTTAAAGAGGATAGGGGGTCTCATTATGAGCCAACCTACCATGATCATAAGAATGTAACTAGTGACATTCCATTATGGCCACCACACCAAGGTAATGACCTTTTAGATCGTCAAAATTGTTAGAAGGACAGGAGGTCTCATCATCAGCCAGCCTGATCACTTTGTTATATCCTGGTGAATGGCACTATGATTATCTGGTTACCATGTCATCATAGTGGTCTCTTTATAGCAATAAAAAAAAGAAATTCATCTAAATACCAAATGGACGACTCTGGGTCATTTTGGGTTAAAAAGCAACCCTGTCGAGGCTATGAATGTCTTCTGGTAGTAATGGCTCTGCTTGTGGTATTGAAGTGCTATGTTACATTGCCAAATATTAGTTATCTTATTATTTCCTATTGATTCATTTCTAAAGGTGAATTTACCATTTGAACAACATTTATAACTCTATTAACCGACATGCATGGTAAACTATATCTATATATGCATTATATCATTATTGTCTAATCAATCGATATTAGAAGTCATTATCATTTATCATCGGTCATGATTTCATCATATTTTTCCACCTAAGGTAAATATCTATTTACATAATGATCCAATCTCTATTTTATTCTTTTTACGGGCATTTCAAATATTTTGACCTATACTACTCTGACTGTTTTTTTCGTATTTACGCTGCTTTGATTGATTGTCCTGCCACATTTATGATTCCCTAATGTCCTTTCCCTTTTTCCTATGCTTTATGGTCATGGACGCCCTTTTCTAATTGGAGGGGGGAAGGTATGCATTATGGGATAACATTCGTAATAATTACCAAACTCTGCCATAACTTGTTTATTTTACAAACTATTATTATTTCATTTATACAAAAGTTTTTTTTAATTTAAATCCTTGCATGTAGCTTATCTATTGTTGTTCAAAATTAAAATTGTGGATTCAATAAAATTGCATGCAGAGTAGGGAATTGTTTATAGGAGAACAACAAGTATGGGGGGCAACTTTATTTGCAGTAAGTCCACACTATTACAACTAACAAAAGAGGCTCGAGAAACTCGTGAACTTGAACAATTGTTCAGACATGATGTTCTTACATGGCTTCGACCATTTTCACCACTTTCAGCATCAACTCAGTCTACATCAGCTTCAACAAATGCCAGTCATGTCATTCCACATTTTTTTCGGAAGTAAAACTTGAGGTAAAATAACATAAGTTTTTTATTTCTTAAAAGTTTAGGAGAATTTCATGAAAATCCATTGAGCATTATTTATCATCATTCATTCCACATCTTTACCACTTCCCATTTTCTAGAGACGTAGAAGCTTTCAGTTTGGGGCAGTGTTACTTTCATTCATTTATTTATTATGACCATGCCATCATCCATCAATCTCCTTATTCATTCTCAAAACCTCCCTTATTCCATGTTGTTTTACACCAAACATAGATTTGAACAACGATTATAGCAACCACCTCAATTTGTTTTCTAACATTGAGTGAGGGCATGCTAATTCTCCAGTTTGGGGGAGGAATTGCTACACATGATGGATGTTTTCTACTTTCTTTCTCATTCAAGGCATACAATTTCATTTTTATATAGTGCATAAATTGATTTGCGTATATATTTAAAACTCTGAACTTAATTCTTGTGATTTTTGGATAGTAAAGAGGTATCATTAAAATACATAAACCCAGAAAATTTCAAGTTAAATTAGTTTGTAAAATTTTAGAAATCATGCATTGTCACCAATAGCCATTTTGCTTATATCTCATGATCTGTGCATCAAAACGGTTTGACTTTTGGATTAGAGAAGCATTAACATAATATAAATTTGCTTGCAAAATTTCAGCAAAATCTAGTTTGTAGTTTTTGAGAAAATGGTTAATGAAGTTTGTCGTTACTTATATCATATTTTTCTGCAACTTCATATACATATGGTTGAAAGTCAATGTGAAAATTGTTATGCCTTCATCAACATTGCTAAAATTGAATATTCATTATCTGAGGAAGAAGTCATTTGTTCCATCAATTTCATGAGTTGGGATAAACAATTTTGTATTATAGCGTGGTTAATACAGAGGCTTTGGGTTGCATGAGGACATGCAACATATTCAGTTTGGGGGTATGTTACGCCACTAATTTATCATTATTATTATCATTTCTTAATGTCTATTTCATCCATTTCTACTGTTCTTTATCACGTCATTTATCATAATTTATCATATAATTCCATTTTATAAATATTTATGCTCTTATGGATAAATATTATTTTTCTCCTTTATTTTTAATATATTGAAGATTATTATGCATTACTTTTCCAATGATGGTTTACAAATGAATTTTTTGTAACATCACTCACGATTTTAGCCTCCAAGATCTTTTCTCCAGCTCATAATCAAATATTCCAGCTTAGAAATTCAATGGAATAAGAAGTGACCGTTTTCATTGGACGATTCTGACAACTTAAGGAGAATCTTGAAAATCTGAGACATGGGTTTTGTGTAGAACAGACCAAATTCATTCTAAAACGATAATTTTTCCAAAATTCGGTCTTTATTAAGAGAAACGAAAGTTTCTTCGAAGGCGATTTTCTCAGATTTTGTGTTGCGGCCCTTTTCCAAATTCTTCCAATTGCAATACTAAATTCGACTTGTTCTTGTTGAATGTTGATGGAAAGATCTCTCAGATATGATCTTGTTGATCAATTTGTTTTATACAATAAAAATTTGTAATGGAATAATTTTGTAATCATCATTGTTGTAACTTCCCTTTTTTCTTTGTGTATTTAAATGAAAATAGGGATCAAAGAGAAGAGGATAATTGGGGGTGATAATTGGGAGATAATGAGGAGATATGATGTAGAAGAAGAGATAAGAGATGAGATATCACAGATGAACAACTGTTGAAATTGAGAAAAGCTAAGAACTTCATTATGGTGTAATTATTTCTCTCATATGTTTTAATGAAGGAAGTTATCAATTGAGTTCTACATTTGTTATTTGTAATCTGATCTGAGATATTTCTTAAGACAGAACTGAGTCTTGGGAAATTGGGCCTACTACCTTGGACGAGGTGTTGCCTTGAACATCTACAGTAGTTTAGTTTTGTGCTTGTTTCTTTCAATTTTAATCATTTTACTTTAAAGAAAATTTCCATTTTAATCAAGTAATTTGTTAGTTACTTCATTTTCGAGATTTGTTATTTCTTGCAACTTCTAGATTTCATTTGATTCACTACCCTAGATTAGCATTTGAATTATGTTGGGTGCAATAGATTAATTTTCCAATTCAGCAATGTGTGATTTAATTTAGCAATTATTCAATTTGTGTGATTAACATAATTGTTTTTTGTGTAATTTACTTTCCTATTTTTAATTTTAGTTTTATTATTCAATTCTTACATTTTTTTTCTTGTTGAATGAGCTTGATAGTATAGAACACAATCATATAGAACTAGTGCTAGATGTTGGTATTGTTATGCATATATTTTGCCAATTTCCTTGAAATAAAAAGACGCTCCTCAGGTCAATAATTAATGTCTAGCTGATTAGTTGTTTTATTTATTTATTAAGCAATTAATTTTACCCAACACAGTTATTGCTCCAAATGGACTTCCCGTCAACAAGCCTTCTGATCCTTTGTGCAATGTAAAATTCCCTTGCAGCGTATGTAAGGGTGACCATCTCCTTCGAGACTGTCCTGGTATTCCCAAACTCTTAGAGGTATGGTCTCAAAATCTCGATCGACCATCCCCATTGAACTCTAGAGATCATGTCGATGCTACACCCTTGGATAGCGATGGTAAGAAGAAGGGAAAAATTAAATTCCCCTATAAGTTATGTTAAGGAGAGTACCTTCTTCACCTTTTTCATCTTATGGATAAAGCTTCCAAAGTTTTGTAAAACCTTACAGATCCTCAACCCCAACTTCTTGTTAGTTATCAGAGGCTTTCTTCTAACCCTCTCCTAGTTGGTAATGAGATTGACTTGGATTCATCTCTTGCCCATCCTACTCTCCCTGAGCATGACTCTCTTATGTATGTTCTCAACCAACCAT
>APFE030320093.1:0-20378 GCA_000404065.3 Pinus taeda
GGGGCAAATACCCACCCAGACTATCTCTGGAAACAACAGTAGTTGAGGCAACGAAACCCTTGCTCCAAAAATAATAGTTCAGGCAACGAAACAGTAGTTGAGGCAATGAACGTAAACCGAGGACATCAAGCAAACTGGAAAACAGTCTAGAGGATACTCGGTTGAAAATTGTTGAGTTATAATTAAATTTATTTTTAAGATGTTTGAATTAGTATGGGATATAATATTATTTATTTAAAAGAATAGGAAAAACATTGTCTACTAATCTGTAAATATATATATTAATTTTTTGTATATATATATTAAATTTGTTTTTTATTGAAAAGTTGTTTTAGTCTGAGTTACTATATGTTTGTCTTATGTTATACAAGAGTTTTGTCTAGTTTTATAGAAGAGTTGGAGCAGATATCTTTTTTCTTTAATAAAAAGAGAGGAATAACACTGATGGTATATGATGTATTATGTTTTAAAGATATATTCAAGTAAAATTTGTATTATAGATAAGTTGTTTTTGTTTCAGAGAGGAATAATATTGATGGTATATAGTATGTTATTTTTCCAAGATATATTTAAGTTTTGTATTATAGATAAATTGTTTTTATTTGTTTCTTTCTCTCTCTCTATATATATAGCTTTAAGGGTTGTATTATTTCGTTTAAAGTTAAATGTAAAGTTTTATATATTGGTTTTAGGTGTTGCTAATTAGAATTAAACTCTCCTAGATTTTTTTTAGAAAAAGGTAATGTAGTTATGCTCATGCATTTAGATTTTTAGAAATGTGGAAAGGTACGATCAAATTTAAATGTCTATAGATATATATACACATACCAAAAAAAGATTTGGTAAGTTATTAGTTCATATAATTTTTGTTTTTCTTTTATATATTATATATTGTGATCATTTTAATAAATATTATTTTGCTATTTTGAAAGTTTTTATTTCATTTTTTTATGTTTTGATATTTTGATATTTTGATATTTTTCATTGTTGATTATGGATGCTATGGGGAGAAAATGTGAAATTTAGAAACAGTTTTAGTTTATTTCTCACAAAAAATTGTGAATATTAATGTTTTTTTCAATTTCTAGTAGAAGCTCATATTTTTTTTTAGAATTTTGTAGTACAGTAAAAGCAATGTTTCTAGAGAATTGTCTTGCCATCATACTGATATCTTTTATAAAAAAGAAGATTGATATATAGCTTGAGATATTTGGTGGACATTGAATACTAAAGAAAAAGTAAAAGAGTTTTGGAATTCAAATTCTTCTTCCTTACAAAAAGAAAAGTTTATGGAGTGTAATTGGAATTTTATGGAGAGTAAGACCGGTGTGAATATTTCCCTTACCACATTTGTCAAGCATAAACCATGGTATGTCAAGCCTTTGAATGTTCCCCAAGATTCAAACTTTTTAAATTTTTAAGTTTCCTTGCACTCCTTTTGGCCTTTATCATCAACTTGTAAATGTGATTTTTCAACATTCTTAAGGGATATTGGTAGACTTCATTCACTATGCATTTTTCTTCTCCAGCGCACATGCCTTGCTTGCTTGCCTATGACGTTCTTCATTATTTCCTCTCAAAAGATGTTAGAAGGACACTCAGTCAAAAGAGGGTAGAAAATTATGAGCTCTATGATTTGGTTCATGGTAGTGTTCTTGCTCGTTGTAGTATAGATCATGTGTCTAATAATGATCATGAAATCCCCTAGATGCTTAATTATTTTTATTCTCATTCTTTGTGCCATGGTAAGAGAGCAAGCCATACACTTATACCTAGTTTTTTTTCTTCCATTGATGCCCCCAACCATATCTAAATTCAATGATTCCTTCAGGACTAATGAGAATCCCTCCTCCTCTCCCCGCCCTAGAATTACCTTTTGAAGCTCCATCAAATGGAAGGGTCCATTCTTTTCTCTGGATCTAAGCCATTCCACTAGACCTTCCACTAGACCTTCTGAGGATAACATCATAATCCATTTGGCTTGAGAGTGCTAGGCAAACTAAGAACTTGAGGGGCCTTGAAGCACTCCCATTGGACTAACCAAGTAGACTCCAATGTATCCAAGAAAGGGTCTTTGACTAGTTTATGAAATTTCATACATGCTGAAGGGACACTCACGACTGGAATCTAGCATATTTTCTTTTTCCACTATAACCATATTTTCCAAATGACATACCTTGCAAGAAAGGACCAAATATCCTTATAATTTTCCTTGGAGTGAAGGGAGCCTAAATAAGAATTGGGCCAAGAGCTGAAGAAGGTTTGGATCTCTCTAGGTGAGATGGTTTTATAGAATAGAGGACCAAGAGCCACAACCAACACCTCCTTTGTACAATGACATTGGAGAAAGAGATGTGAGATAGTCTCCTCCTTTGATTCACAAAGATGGCATCTAGAGGGGCTAATCTGTCCCATTATTCGAAGATTCTCCAGTGTAAGAATTTTATTATGAGCAAGCAACCAAAAGAAAAAAATGATTTTGGGGATGGAATTTGTTTATGATATTTTCCCCATATCGATTTTTTTGGAGGTAAATGGGTACAAGAGAGCACGTGGACATATGAGTGTGATGTAGGAGCATACAACTCAGCAATTTCATTTTAATTATAGTTAACTTAGGGGGTCTTGTGTTTTCAAGGAAGTTGGATTCTTATGTATGTAGTGTCTTGAGTAATTAAAATAGGAATTAATTAGATATTGTGAGGATATTTGTAAAAGCTCTAGAATATAGAGGAACATGAGTGATGATGAGTGATGATGAGAGAGCTCGAAACCAATTATGAGTCTTAGAATAGAAAGTGGTGTCATGATTCATGGAACTAGAGAGGATTCTTAGGGATTACTTGACTTAAAAGTGGACTTAGAGGACACTGAGGAGGATTTAGTTCACGGGATTAAGTATGTGAACCAAAATTGGTTTTACAAAACCTTTTGTATAAATATAAGCCTAAAGGCATAATAGTGAGGTAGACAATCAATCAATCACTCATGAGTCAAAGAGTGAGTCATTTAGGCCTACTTGCAGGAAAGGAAAGGCCATTGGTATTGAAAATGAGGGAGAGGAAGAAATTTATGTGTAAATGGTTATTTATTAATACAGATAACTTGACTATGAGTTTGTGTGATGTGTATTTGAATTGTAAGTTGTTTGTTAACTTGAGTAATTCTGGGTAACCTAGGTTGCACGTTTGTAGAATTAGAGAAGTTCAGAGAGGAGTGTTATGGTTTTACAAATAAAGAGATTTGGAAAAGCCTTTAATGTTACAGCAGGTGAAAGAAGCATAAAGGCATGAGGGGAGATCCAGATCAAAGCAGGTGAAAATCGTAAGGTGAGAGCAAATACATCGACAAAAAGTCGAATGGGCTATTACACAATAAGAACCACAAGAATGTAAGTGTGCATAGGAACCATTGGATCAGTTAGATAGTGATAGAAGGCTAAGACTAAGGCGCGCAAAATGAAGTGAAGTAGATGAATGGCGGAGATTAAGAAATAACCCTTTATTAAGCTGAGTTCTTTAAAGTTTCATATTGAGCACGTGGGTGGTATTCGCAAGGGGTAAGCAGTTTCTTGCTCACCTTAAAGGTGTTAAGTGGTCTTTGAAAATTTCACGTGATTACCTTTATCATTCGACACATAGCATACAATCGAGAGAGAAAACCACTTTTCTCACGTACTCTCAATCTGATATTGGTCGAGCTTAATTTCAGGTGAGGTTGCACGATAGTTGTTTGATTAAATGGGTCATATCAAGAGTAGAGACTGTTTAGGCTAGTTAGCGAGTGGACTATGTGATAGTCATTAGATTGGATGAGACAGATCAATGGTCAAGATCAACTAAGTTTGTTAGCGATCGGGTGATGCGATAACCATCAGATCAAGGAATGAGATCGACGACAGAGATTTAACGCGCTAGGGAGAGCATCGATGTATGTGCAAAGGTTTGTGAAATGGAAGAAAGGTAAGCTTTAAGTGTGGTTTATGAGATATTTCTATTATACGAGAATAATAATAGAAATAAGTGGGATTGATGTATTTCGGGTTAAGTTAAGAATTAACCAAAGTTTAAGAAGGGTTGTAAGGTTCCACTTAAAGGTTTATCAAAGGTTTAGAATTTAGATAGATAAGTCAAACATTTCCATATAGATTTTATTTAAAGAACATTAAACCTTGACTAAGTGAAAGTTTTACTAAGTATGGAATTTTGGGAATTCCTAGGACACATATAGTGTGACATCAAATTGTATTTGCATAGTGTGGGTATATGCGGCTTAGGTTGAATCATTGGGTTATATGTATCTTAGGGTGGCATCATTTGGTATCAGAGCAGAACAAGGAAATTCTACATGTAAGAATTCTTTGAGAAAACATAGAATAGAGTTATGCTTTGAAGATGTGTATGCACACAAGAGGAGATAAGATTTTAAATCTAAGAAATAGTAGGCACACAGAGATAAATCGTAGCAAAATTTGTAGATGAAAAGGAGATAAAGAACAATCAATTCAAAGTGCAAGTGAGTAGTAGAACCAGATCTTGCAGAGGTCTTGAAGGTGAGGAGATTGCAGCAACCTAGAGCAAGGAGTGCTCAATTGGTTCCAAAGGAGAGAACTAGAGAGGTGCCAAAAGACTGGGCTCAGAGGAGACAAGCATAGTGAGGCATGTGTATAAAGAAGGAGACTTGTTATTAAAGAGGTTTTGTTATATCTCATAGAAAGGTCATAAAGGCAATACCATAGATGATGTGGGTAGAATTGCTAAGGAATGAAGAAAGCTAGTAAGAATTTTTGAGTGAAAGAATAGGTGGTGAGAACCTAGTATTTCATTTATGATTAAAATAAAAGAGGACAGTTGTGTTCTTAAAAGGTGAATATGAGTTGAAGCCTAGAACGAGTAGCGAGAAATGCTCAAAGGGTTTCCATAGAATAGAGAACCAAGTTCTTTCCAGAAGACCAAGTATAGAGGAGAGCTTGCTGAGGTAAGTGAGTGAGGAACTCATGAAGATAGAGAAGAAGATGACTATTGATAGTCATAATAGAGATAACATAGGTTCCGAGGAAGACCAAAGTAGAAGAAAAGTGAAGAAGGAGGATGCCAAGGAAAAGGGAGAGAGAACGAGTCAAGAGGAGCGTGACAAGGAGATCGTCGAGTTAAAAGAACAACTCAATGTATTAAAGATGATACTAGAGGAAAACCAAAGACAAGGTTGGGTCTTGAGGAAAAAGGAACTCAAGTGGTTTAAGTTACAGAGAAGGCTACAACAAAACAAAGTGAAGTGGCTAGTAGAAAAACTCAAAGAAGCTGAGTTGGAAATGGAAGTTTCCATTTGTGAAGCAGAATAGGGTGAAGCTCTTAGTAAGGATGAAGACTGGAAATCTAGGGAAGATCTTATGAATTACTGTGAGAATTCAAGACAACAAGGAGATATGATGTCTGGAGCATCAAAGGAGACCATAAGTGAGTGAGGAAATCATGAAGATAGAGAAGAAGATGACTATTGGTAGTCATAATAGTGATAACAAAGGTTTTGAGGAAGACCACAGTAGAAGAAAAGTGAAGAAGGAGGATGCCAAGGAAAAGGGAGAGAGAATGAGTCAAGAGGAGCGTGACAAGGAGATCATCGAGTTAAAATAACAACTCAATGTATTAAGGATGATACTAGAGGAAAACCAAAGACAAGGTTGGGTCTTGAGGAAAAAGGAATTCAAGTGGTTTAAGTTACAGAGAAGGTTACAACAGAAGAAATTAAGTGGCTAGTGGAAAAACTCAAAGAAGCTAAGTTGGAAATGGAAGTTTCCATTTGTGAAGCAGAATGGGGTGAAGTTCTTGGTAAAGATAAAGACTAGAAATCTGGGGAAGATATTATGAATTATTGCGAGAATTCAAGACAACAAGGAGATATGATGTCTGTAGCATCAAGTGAGACCATAAGGTCTTATGTTCTTAAAACTGATAGTTTGTGTATGATTCCATGTATTGTGGGAGAAAAGCAACTTTGTAAAGATGTCTTCAGGATGGATGAAAATTTTGAGGTGAAATTTGACAAAGGAAATTTCTCAGAAGAGGAAGAATTTGACTCGTTACAGCAGAAAAAGTCTGTGGATAAGTTACTTAATGAGTGAAGATAGTCATTTGAAGTTGTCATAGAGATGGAAGATCAAGATCTTATTATGATGAAGAATGAAGGAATATTGTCTCAGAGAGGTAATCTAATGAATTTTGGTGAAGGACAAATGCACGAGAATATTAATGTAGATGATGGGACAAGGACAACTCTTGAACATGGGTTAGAGAGATACATCAAGTGAAAGTGTATTGAAGAAGAAGGATATCTATTGAAATATGTTAAGAAAGAAGTCTATGTAAAAGATTTAACAAAGGGAGAAAGGACATATGATGATTGGTCACTAACAATGGAAAGTCTTGCAAAGGATTAACAATATTTTGAAGCTGTCAAAAGTATGGAAGAGTATCTTTCAGAAGATGAATACTCTGAAGTAAAGAATGATGGAAAATGTCTCTTAAATGAGAAAAGTAGTGAATTATTGCAGCAGAAATAATTTAGTAATACATTGATGTTTGAAGTTGTTACAACACAGGAACAATTTCTTGTGAAAAGAGGGGATGAGGATCAGTCTGAAGAGCTGATATGTGAAGCAACAGTTGAGATTGTTGAACCTTGTAATTTTGAAATTGACAAGTTGTGTACAAGTGCAAGAATTATAAGTGATGATGAAACACTTATGAAGTGTCAAAGAGAAATTGAATTACTGGAATATTTGCTGGAAAACTCAGAGTATGAAAGTGTGATTGCAAACGAAGGAATTGATTACAGTGGACAAGAGTAGGAATACATCATTGAAACAGATGTTGTGGAAGAGAGACTTACTGTCAGTTTCGAGATTCCATTAGAAAATTCTTTAGGGAGGTTGAATCACCATACTGATGTGCTGATAGAGGAGTAAAAATCAGAGTAGCATACTAAAATGTTTCCAAGGGAAGAAGAGGCAATGAGGACTTATTTGTTTTATTTTAATAATTGTTTTGTCAGTGCAGGTTTCGTTGCAAATGATCGAGAAAATTTGGCATGTATGAGAAACCAAGTAAATATGGAAGAGGAAGGAAAATATGTTGGAATCAATGAACAACATATTTATGTATTTGAGAGGAATCAAGTACAAAGGAAATTGGAGGACAATTTACTTTCTGAAAGTAAATTTCTAGATATTGAAGAGAGGTTGTTTGGAAAGAAACAAGAGGGTAAGGATGAAAGGGAAATAGTAAGAAACCAACAACTTCAAAGAGAAGACAACAAATAGCAATTTGAAGATGAGTGGACAGAGTACAACAATAAATTGTAGAGTAGTTATTAGTCAAAAGATAAATTGGAAATAGAGATTGAAAGAACAATAAGATTGATCATAAAGGTGCCTCAGAAGAAAGCAACAATAAGAAGACCAAGAAATAGAAAAAGAAAGACATCAGCCGATTGTGACAGCATAGCTAGTGGGGAAAAGCAACATAAAGTGTTGAAAACTAGAGAACAACAACAAATAACAATAGCAACCAAAGGAAAATCACAGAACAAAGTATGGGATCTAGGAAGACAAAGGTCGGAAGCACATGATTAGGAGATCATGATTATTTTAACCTTGGGAGTCTAATGCAAGAGCATATAGCTCAACAATTTCATTTTAATTTAGGTTAAATTAGGGGGCCTTGTGCTTTTAAGGAAGCTGGATTCCTATGCATGTAATAATTAATGTTTTGAGTAATTATAATAGGAATTAATTAGATATTGTGAGGATATTTGTAAATTCTCTCGAACATAGGAGAACATGAGTGATGATGAGAGAGTTGGAAATCAATTATAAGACTTAGACTAGAAAGTGGTGTCATGACTCATGGAACTAGAGAGGACTCTTAGGGATTACTAGAGTTAAAAGTAGACTTAGAGGATATACAGGATTTAGTTCAGCAGATTAAGGATTTGAACCAGAATTGGTTAAATAGAACCCTTTATATAAATGTAAGCGTGAAAGGAATAATAGTGAGGTAGAGAGTTAGTCAGCGAGTCAAGAGTTAGAGAGTCAGTCATTTATGCATACGGGTAGGAAAGGAAAGGGCACTGATATTGAAAATTAGGCCGAGGAAGAAATTCCTTTGTAAATGCTTGTTTAGTAATAAAGATAACTTGATTCTAAGTTTCTGTGATGTGTGTTTGAATTGTAAGGTGTGTGTGAACTTGAGTAATTCTGTGTAACGTATGTTGTAGGTGTGAAGAATCAAAAAAGAAGTGCAGAAAGGAGTGTGATGGTTTTACACACAAACAGATTTGGTGAAAGCCTTTAATGTTACATCGAACATGAAAGAAGCATAAAGGCACAAGCAAAGATCGAGATCAGAGTAGGTGAAAATCATAAGGTGAGAACAAATACATAGGGAGAAGGCTAACTGGGCTATTACATATTAAGAACCAAAAGAATGTAATGGTGCACAGGAACCATTGGATCAGTCAAATCAATGGACGAGGTTATGTGTGATAGAAGGCTAAGATTAAGTCATGAAAAATGAAGTCAAGAAGATGAATGGAGAATATTAAGCGATAACCTTTTATTAAGCCGAGTTCTTTAAAGTTTCATATTGAGCACTTGGGTGGTATTCATAAGGGGTAAGAAGTTTCTCGCACCGCAGAAAGGTGGTAAGCGTTATTTCAAAATTTTATGCGGTTTTCTTTAGCAACTAACATGTACCATACGATGGAGAGAGAAAACAACTTTTATCATGTGCTCTCAATCTCATATCGATCGAGCTTAATTTCACATGAGTTTGCACAATATCCTTTCGATTGAATGGGTCACATAAACGGTAGGGATTTTTCAGGGTATTTGGTGAGTGGATGAATTGTTATCCATTAAATCAGATGAGATAGATCAATGGTGGATATTAGCTAAGTTTGTTAGCGATCGGGTGACAAGATAACCATCAGATCGAGGAATGTGATCGACAATGGATATTTAACACGCTAAGGAGTGCACCGATGTATGTGTAAAGGTTTGTGAAATGGAAGAAATGTAAGGCATAAGTGTGGTTTATGAGATATTTCTATTATATGGGAATGATAATAGAAATAAGCACGACTGATGTATTTTGCGGTAAGTTAAGAATTAACCAAAGGTTAAGAAGCATTGTAAGGTTTCACTTAAAGGTTTATCAAAGGTTTACACTTTGGATAAATAATTCAAACATTTCTACATAGAGTTTATTTAAAGACCCTTAATCCTTGATTAAGTGAAAGTTTTACTAAGTATGGAATTTTGGGAATTCCTGGGACACGCATAGCGTGACATGAAATTGGATTTGCATACTGTAGGTATATGTTTCATCATTGGGGTATATGCAGCTTAGGTTTGCATCAGAGTAGCTAGCACTCTACCAACCCCACTTGCCTTTCCTCATATAGTGCAATCGGGGCACACCCTTGAAGCTTTTTCTAGAGCCTTTCTCTTTAGGGGAGAAGAGCCTCGAGGATTTTTTATAACTTGCACCCCTTCCAACCTCCATGCTCATTCCACTCAATGATATAGTCCAATGTTTCCACTCCCCTTTTTATCAAGAGGGCCTGAAGATACACCAAGCAAGGATGAGACTCCATGGGCTAAATTCCCATTATAGAATCTGAGAAAATTTTGATGGTGGCTCCATTTCCTCGGAACTTGTTCAAATTATCCTTGGAGGAGTCAATCACACACCATATAGGGAACTGAATCTAGTGGCCACATGCCCATCCTGAAAAATAACTTAGGTTAGTAATTGAAATCCAATAACTTTTTGCTCCTCTTGCCATATTTGCAATTCCTCGGTCCCTCATGCCCAACCCTCCATGTTTTCTTGGGGCTCTGACTGTTTTCCAATTTACTAAGTGGTATTCCTTTGCATCTTTTTTACCTCCTTTCCACATGATTTTTCTTATATGTATAACCATTTTATGAAGAACACTTTCGTGAGATTTTAAAGCAATGAACTGATATCAATGGCTTGTGGATAGGACTAATTTTACCAATATTTCTCTACCTGCATTATTGAGTCAAGTCCCACCACAGTTTACAATTCGTGTTTTCATTTTATCTTGCACTTTTTGCCAAGAATAGGGAGTAGTGTGACCAGGAATATTAGAATTCCCAAGTAATTCAAGTCCTTCCAATCTCTCATAGCTATATATCCTAGAATTTATTCAATATTTTTTTCTTTTAGCCTTGAGATATTCTAACTCTATATTTGGTTTTTTATATCATTCGTGGCTCCCCCAGATGTCGTGATAAATTTGTCGAGAATTTTTTTCAAGCACCTAGCTATAGTGGTAGAGGCACCTCCCATTAATATTGTGTTAGTCGCAAACTCATTGTGATTTATGCTTTGGATGCCTTCTAAGAATTGAATGCGATGAATGCTGAGATAGGAACATTTATTCTCTAAAGTTCTTCCGAGAGCATGAACCATAATTATTGCATCGACTGGTGCATCTTCTTGGATTTTTAGCTTTGTAATGGTTCTGTAGGCCTCAGCTACTGTGGCTGTGGTGCACTCATTCTTCTCTGTGATCTTCTTAAAGAGATCAACTGTGGACGTCTTCTCAAGAAACATTTGGGCATTCTTGACCTTCTCCTTGATCTGGGAGGATCTCATCAGATCAGTTACATAGGTTTAGTTTCATCTTCAACATTCAGTCCGGTGTCATTTATTTTCAACAGTGTTGTTTATGGTTGAGGTTGCTTCGGTGATGTTAATAGTTTTCATCGTGATATGGTCTGGAATTTGGTTATCGACATGTTGGTTGCTGTCAGTTCTGCCTGGATTTGGTCGTCGACATGGGGTTGTCCTCTTCCTTCGCAGGATCTAGTTATCGACACGTTAGTTCTTATCAATTATGGCTTTGGGAGATTGGTTTTCATCATCATGTGATGTTTGTCACAAATGTCACTTTTTGACAATTTGGTTAAATAGTTTTTTTTTTGTACAAACTGATTTAAGAACTAAAATCTAAAAATATGTTAAACCCTAACCTATAGCTAAATCAAACATTACAAATGAAATGGTTTTACAAGGCAATAGCCCTAAGTGTTAAACGCTAATCATACATTAAATACCATAAATATTTTGAAAGAAAAATTACAATACAATTCGAAGACCATTACCCTAAGTCCTAAAACCCTCTTGGGCTATTTAAATTACATTGACATCATTGTAAAACATTACAAAACTATTATAATAGTCATAACCATGGACAAGACCATGTGAGAGACTATGGTAATGTGATCAATGTGTAAGCCATCAAGGTTAGCGCTTGGAGTTAACTACATTGGGGTCTAAACCGCAGTTGGCATGTGGGCAGAAGGAATAAACTACCAGGCTTGAAGTTAACCAAAAGATGACCACATATGTATTTTGGCATGTGAACAAAGGATAACCGTCATGGTTACCTATTACAGTTAACTGAAACCACCTTGAGATAGGCATGTGAACATAATGGAGTGTAACATAGCATCATAGTGATAGTCAGCACACCAGAAATGCTCGTGGATAACTACGTTAGACTTATACATGTTCACATGGTAGACTGCAACTGTCAGGATTGAATTGAAAGGTGGTGGCTTATGACAAGATGACAATTGAACCACCTATTCACATGCGGGAAGTCAATTTCCTCCGTCCAGTCAGCAAGCCGTCAATGGTTTGTTTTAATATAGAGTCTATTTGTGGGTGTTTGTTGATGTTTTGGTGAAAAACTAATGCAATGACCATGTGAGTAGGCACTAAGGTGTTCCTTAGTGATTCGAATGAGACCATCATGCTGAATTCATGCCAATATTTGCTTAGAAGCCCTCAAATGTATCTGCAAACCTTTAATTGCACATTTTTGTTCATGAGGAAGATATTGATGATTTTGAGTTTTAGAGTGTAGATTCTAGAGGATATAGTCGATTTTGTTTTCAATGTAAAAGGGGCATCGAGAGTAGGAATTGGAAACTGAGGCAGGGATTGGAAGGCTACTTCAGAGAGCTTTCTGAGGACAGTGATCAGAAGTACCTGTGTGCACATCCAAATTGGTAAAATTTCTTTGTAATCGACCTCTTCGGTTTCAACCTTAATAAAGCGTTCATCCATCTTGAAAGCAGACTCGGAGACATAGTCCATTAGGGATGAACTCCATAATCAATATTGTTTGCTCGTATCATTGTGTATTTTTTGTTTTCACCTCTATTTTGCATCTTACTTATGTTTTATCAGCTATTGTAAAGTCTTTCTTCTCAAGCAGTTCTCACAGTTTCAACACTTTAAGTTAAGATTCAATTCTACTTCAGTTTCAACATATGATCATTTTAGATCATATAATTTGGTATCAAAGTAGGTTGGCTTTGTAGAAGTTTTTAGTGAATGTTAACTAGGTTGAAGTCCCAACGTGGAGAAGGAATTTTTGAGCAGAGTGATCCAAATATTGGAAAGCGAAGAGTCATTCATAACTGGACCATGACAGGATCTGATGTAGGTGAGAATCCAGAAGCTAAAATGAGTGATGAATAGTTTCACCACAGTCATCCAAATAGTTGGAAATCAAAGACTCCAATGAAAGTAAAGGGAAGAACAACTCGAAGAGAAACAAATCAGTCATAGCACATCAGGAAAGACCTACTTGTTCTCATTGCGAGAGAATCGGTCATGAAGAATCTAAGTGTTGGAAACTTCATCTAGAATTTAAGCCCAAAAAGTTCCTTAAGGAGAATGATGAAAAGAAGGCAATAGTAGCAATCAAGCAAGATCTAGGTTCAGATTTAGGTGATGAAAGGAGGATAACTACCATGGTTATGATAGGTAAAACTTTTGACACTCGTTCAATTTCGAATAATATTTCATTTTCATCAAACAAAAACCCTTCTAATGGGGATAAAATAATTGAATTATTTAACATAAGGATAACTTCTAAGCACACAAAGATAGATACAATGTTTGACAATGGATCATAGGCCAATCTAATATATGAATATTTAGCTAAGAATTTGGGTTTGGAACCACAAAATCTTCCAAGACCTTACTCATTAGGATGGCTAAATAAATCAACTTACATAAAAGTCACAAAATAGTGTTGATTAAGATTTTCCATTACAGCTAAATACATTGATGAAGTGGAATTAGATGTGGTTCCAGTAGACATGTGTGGAGTTGTCTTAGGAAGTGCTTATCTTTACGATCGCAATGCAGTATTTTATAGGAGAGAACATAAATATCAGCTTAAGAAAGATGGAAGTAAATTTATTGTCAAAGCACATGAAGACAAAAATCACTTGAATTTGGTTAATGCTAATAAGATGAAGTGATTAATAATTTCAAATAAGAGATTTGTAATCATGTGTGTAAAGGAACAACATAAAAATCAACATGGTGCTTTTTAAAGTTATGAGACTCAACTTAAAGATAGTTTGGTCAAAGAGGTAGAAACCTTTCCAGTTCTATTTAAAGAAACCAAACATCTTACTCATAAGTAGGGAATACAACATGAATTACAATTGATTCCTAAAGCTCATTTTCCTAATGTCGAAATGAATCAATTCAATCCAAGTTTGGAAGTTAACAGTTACAGGGATGCAAGTCAGTATTGGGGAAATTTAGTGTTCAATTTATCTTATATTGTGTCACTATTTCATGTTTCAAACAGTTTGGAAGCCTCTTTTCAGGTGCAGAGGAAGCTCATTTGTTTCCATATCAGAGCCTTTTCTAAAACATTATCAAAATATCCACAACAGCTAAGGGAAACTTATGCATCAGGGGAAAGTGATAATCAATGGAAACATAATTTAATAAATCAAGAAACGATGATTCAAACAAATCAATAGTCATTTCAATACTTTCCAAATCAAACTAAGTTATAGGAGTTTCCATATTATAGTTTGATGGGTCTAATGCAGCAAGTTCACTTAGTAATCATGAAGAAGGAAAGTATGCCAATTCATGTAGCTGGCTTGATGACAAAAATATCTTTAATTGTCTCTGTCATTCTGCAATATAGATTGTTAATACTTTTCCATGGTATTGAAAAATATCCTGTAGAGACTGTCTTCAAAGATGATTATGAATCACTAACTCATGATATTTCATGGAAAGAAATTAATTACCATGTTCATAACAGGGTGTTTTACTATCATTGCAAGTTGTTCATACTTTAGATGGATGGGACAGGTCAATGATTCAAAATGTTCCATGGTAAGCATCATCAAGGTCATTACTTGCAGGTGATTGATCAAATGTATTGGTACATCATTAGGAAAAGGTGGAAAGTGAGGGAGCTCTACCCTGATCGACTATTTGTTTAAGTCAAACTTTTGTGGTCCAAAAGCTTTCAAGTGGAGAGGACTAATTAAGGAGTATCTCGTCAGGTTAGCTACAAAAGTTCAGTTTCGTCATCAGCATTTAGTCTAGTGTCATTCAATTTTGACAGAGTTGTTTATGTTTCAGGTTGTTCAGGTGATGTCAATGGTTTTCATGGTGATATGGTTTGGATTTTGGTTGTCGAAATGTTGGTTGTCATCAGTTCCACCAGAATTTGGCTGTCGACATGGGGTGGCCATCCACCTTTGCATGATTTGGTTTTTGAAATGTTGGTTGTCATCGGCTCCACCTTTCAGAGTTTGGCTGTCATCATCACATGACATTTGTCGCAAATTTCACTTTGTGACAATTTGGTGTAAATGGGTTTTTTTAGCAGAAAATGATTTAAAAACTAAAATTTGAAATTATGATAAACCTTAACCTATATCTAAATCAAACATTACAAATCAAATGAATTTTAGAAGGAATTAACCCTAAGTGTTAAACCCTAACCATACATTAAATACCATAAATCTATTGTAAAACACATTACAATACAAATCAAAGACCATTACCCTAAGTCCTAAAACCCTCTTGGGCTATTTGGATTATATTGAAACATTATAAAACATTACAAAAATATTATAACAGTCATAACCATGGGGAATATCATGTCAAAGACTGTGGTAATGTGATCAGTGTGTAAGTCATCGGGGTTAGCGCTTGAAGTTAACCACATCAAGGCCGAGACTGTGGTTGGCATGTGAGCAGAGGGAATAAACCATCGGGCTTACACTTAACCACAGTGTGACTGCACATGTGTTTTGGCATGTGAATGGAGGATAAATTTCAGGGTTACATGTTACATTGAATTGCAACTGCCTCAAGATAGGCATGTGAATAGAGCAGAGGGTAACTGTAGTATCTCACCTGTTAGTGCCTAAATATACCTCGAGCTGAAGGAAGGTAGGTCTAGGGTAACACCAAACCACGCTTAACCTGGTAGCTATCCCTACGAGGTCAGGAGAGGGCTCTCTCGTTGTCAATCTTAGTGAGAATATGGCAATTAGTGCTTGAGATGAGTAATAATAACTGCTGATTTTAGGCTAGGTATACTAGGTCAGAAGATTTTGTTTGATTTTGATGGTTGGTTGCTGGATCAAATGAAGAAGGTAGCCTTGGGTCAAGGAAATCAACTCAGATTTGCATGGGCGTTCTATGGGGTGAGGTAGGCAGGTGTTTTGGCACTCTGAATTGGGTGTGATGGTAAGTCTAAGACTAGTGACGAGTTGGAGAGGGAATGCAAAGTTCATGAGTCCTCTTCAAATAGCAGAAAACATTAAAAACTAAATGTATCCTCAAGGTAGAGCAGTGAATATCGATGGATTCTAGTTATTTATCTTGATTGATTTAGTTATGAAGAAAAATGTAGCTGCTGGCACATATACACATAAGAGAAACTAAATAATAGATGAAGAAAAAATGCCACGACACATTACCACAAGAATCCCACAAAATGCTACAAAACCTTGGTTCATTTCCTTGCCAAACTGCAGAAGTGATTTACAATGAAGCTCAAAGCATCCAAAAGAGTCCAACCTTTAAAAATGACTAAGAAAGTACATGATATAGGAATCAAACCACCTATGCTAGCCATCAGGGGTCGAATCCATGAGTCAAGGAGCTGTTTAAACAACATCTAAAATAAGAAATAGAAAATAGGCAGTGGAACATTTTGCCTCTAAAAGTATCGAAACTGATTCATTCAACCTCAAACCACCTCTAACTGACGTATCTACCCCCTCAAGTCATTTTTCATCATATTTACATCATATTACATCATTAATTTACCAACGAGAAAATAAAAAGTCAACTGATAGTCAAACTGGGAAAAATTATGAGTTTTTAGGCAAAATTGGCAAATATTTACCTAATGCGCAGCGCCGTGAGCCTGATGCGTAGTGCTACTTCAAGGGTGATTTTGGAGGCCTTCCACTTCACCAAATCAGCCCCAAGATAGCTTTTTGTAAAGTTGTACCTGTCTAGTTTCTGGAACGCTTTGAATTTTTTGATTTCGAGTTGATTTTCCCCTCCAAAAATCATTTCTCCCAAGACTAGTTCCTTTGGGTCCAAAAAGTGGCAGAGGACATTTTTTAGGTGTTTTTTTCCCTTTAGGTGACCCAGATCTCCTCCAAATGTTATGAAACTTTCTGGGTTTTATTTCTTTTCCAAGAGGAATCCAAAAATGAAAGCCATTTTTCAAAATACTCAGCCAACTCAATGCACAACGCCAGTGGTGCTCCACATCACCTGAAAATTCCTGTGTTTTTAATTACAAAATTGTGAAAAGACAAAAATTTCCCAAAAATTCTCCAAATTTGGCAAGAGGAAAGCTTACTAACTGATTTTCTGAGCTAATGAAGCTTTAGCCAAAATTATAAGTTTATCTCGTTCCTTCTTGGCCCTCAAGGTTCTCTTTAACTTAGATTTTAGCCTGTTTATGCTTGTCTTCCAAATTTTATTCCGAGCTAAGTAATGATAAGCCATATGGTGCAGCATTTTAGTTTCCTTGTCAGCTTTCTCAAGCATCTTCTCAAGGTCAATGTTCACTCTTTCCAACCATGACTCTCGATCAGCCTCAATTTCTTGCTAAGGGATGTCATTTTCATTTTTCTTCTCTTTGCCTCTTGCCTATTTTCTCTAATTGTTTGGAGCTCCATAATAGCTTGCCTATCTTCCAGTTGCTTCTTTTTGTGCTCAAGATTGTTGATGATCCATTTTTCCCTCTCAAGGTCAAGTAATAAGGCTTGTATTTCAGCCTCCTTCTTTTTGATAATCATATCCTTCAGGCTTGAGCTTTGAGAGCCCAAATCAGTGTCATCCTCCTCAATCAACACAAAATCCCTGTCTTGCCCTTCAGTAGGTACCTCTTCATGCATATGTTGCTTTCCTTTGTCTCTACCCTGCACCTATTTAGCTGGAGAAGAGGGAAAAAACCCTTTCACCCCCTATGAAGATAGCATTTTCCTATGGTCTCGTGAAGGAAACGAGACCCCTTCCACCCCTGGTGGAGATAGTACTCATTTGGTAGCTGCAAAAAACATCCTAGTGCCTCTTTCATCAGTAACAAACACAAGAACATGAGCCTCTTCTATTTTTTTTTCAGGCTCTTTTTGTAGCCTAGAAGGTTCACCTTCCCCTTGAGGATCTACAAATATTTGAGGCCCCTTGAAGCATTCATGAGCAATGAAAGTTTCCCATGACACTCGCAACTAAGTGAACTGATGCAAAACAACAATTTTGATGATAGAAAAATTATAAATAATATTGAGCTGTTGTGGATATGGTTTTCTTTTTGCAATCACTATCATCCTCTCTATGTTTTTACATATGAAATAAAGAATACTCATCATTCTGACTTGGTGAAGTGCATAAGTAATCTGATATGGTAGGTATAAAGTCTGGAGAACCTACCCTCACATGTGAAGTATTTGATGATAAGTTTCATGAGTGGAACATACCGGTCCTCCAAGAATTTGAAAGGAAACACCCTGCTAAGTTTACCATGATATTTGGCCTTGATATGAGGTTCATAATGCTACTTACTGATACTTTGCCTTTTGTTCCACTTTTCCCCTACATCTAACATTCTTGTAGCTTCAACAATGATAGCTGGTGAAAGAGTGAAATTGACCCCAACAAGATGCACCACATTATTTTCCATGTTTATGACAAACTGCCTTGCTAACTCATGGTGATATCTGACCCTCTCAACCATCTCACAAAAATAAAAAAAGGATCGATATTTGAAGCATGTGGTGGCTAGAGGGAAAGCAAGGAGTTCACTCATGCTAATAGGTTCCTCCCTAATGATTTTTCCACCCTTGTGAGGTTTCCTGGGCTACACATTTCTTTCCCTTGAGCTATCACTAAGTGTTTCTTCTTCAAAACTTGATTCACTACTTCTTTCAATGATTCTTGTCTTAGGGATGTGATGTGGTGAGGGTATGGTGAACAATGACAATGGGTGAGCAAAGAGGATAAGTATGAAGAGATTTTGCAAATGTGAAGTAGAGTAAGGGAATAAAGGGACAGATTTAGGAAATTAGGGTTTTGGCTTATGAGGGACTTAGGGTTTGATGAAGGGAATTAGTTTCTTAGGGTAATAAGGAAAGGAAAAAAGGAATTAATGGGTAGATTTAGGGAAATGTAGTGTGGAAAAGGGGAAAAGAATTCTAGTTTTGTAATGCATTGAAAATTTTGCAATGAGATGAAAATGTATGAAGGCAAGCTAGGTTATGATTTTTAAGAAGCAAAACTCATGAAGAAAACATGAAGAAGATTAACCTCAGCTCAAGATTGATGAAAAATTACTTGTAGGAGTGAAATGCAGCATTTGGGAGAGTTAGGATGATTTTGAGCGGTTTTGGAACCTTCCTGGCCAATGCACAGTGCACTGGGCTGAATGCTCTAGCCTACCCGATGCGCGGTGCCTTCGTATTTTTACACTCGCAGAAACCATCTGATGCACAGAGCTAGTATGATGTGTAGTGCCAACCCTCTCATGCATAGCCCCAGGAAAATTCGCTGCTAAAATAGGGTTTTCTTCTTCCTTTACTCGATTTTCCTCCAAATCATGATTTTGGCTCTTCACTTGGTGTTTTGCACAATGAAATGAATGGCTAGCATGAATTCACTTTATAAATGGATGCACATTAATTTTTCCTCATTTCAAACCCACTTTATAAAGTCTTAGTCACTTTTCTTCAAAAACTCTATTTTTCATTTGAAAATTGACTTTTTATTGAACAGTTGATGGATTGATGCATTTGGTGTTTTTGTTTTTGCAGTGGATAGAGTTGGCAAGGTGACCAAGAGCAGCTGCTGAACTTATTACATATAGAAACACTTAAATTAAATGAAATTTGTACATAAAATGGAAAAAATCTGTTTTCACCTCAAAACAGAGTTTTGAGGTAAAAAATATTTATTGGGCATATCAAAACTAAATTAATGATTCTGATGAACTTATTAATCCTCCTGATGTGCCTGCTCACCTTTTTTTTCAATTTTTGATGACCAAAATGACATACCCTAGAGCTAGTGAGACTAAAACCCTAAAAATGACTTTTGTAAATAAAATGAAACAGGATGATAGTAAATGACCTGAAAGGTATGAACAGAGGTCAGCAAGATATATGTCATGAGGAAAGAAATCTAAATTGAACCCTACCATCGGTTGATCCATGACCTAATGGAATGTAGCTGATCAGATGAGACACCTAATATGCATGTAAAAGAGAAATTTGATCACTAATGGAGGCATGACGATGTGGACACTAACATCACTGACAGTTAGCATAGTGAAACCGTCATGTGGATAACTATGTCAAAGTTATACTTGTTCACATCGTAGACCGCAATCATGGATATTGACTTGTAAGGTGGCAACTTGTGACAAGGCTACAATCGAACCACTTCATCACATGCGGGCAGTCAACCTCCTCCACCCAGTGAGTAAGCCATCAATGGTTTATTTTAATATAAAGTTTATCTGTGGGTTTTTGTTGGAGTTTTTGTGAAAAAATAATGTGATGACCATGTGACTAGGAATTTAGGTGTTCCCTAGTGATTCGACTTAGACCATAATTCTACATTCATGCCAATCTTGGGTAAGATGCCCTCAAAAGTATTTGCAAAGCTTTAAATGCACCTCTTTTTTCATGAGGAAGATATTGGTGATTTTGAGTTTTAGAGTGCAGATTCTAGAGGATATAGTCGCTTTTGTTTTTATTGTAATACGGGTTTCAAGAGTCGGAATGTAGGTTTTAACCCCATACAGAAATTACCTGGATACGAATTCTAAATCATAGGAAAAATAAAAATGCGAGAGCATAACACATAAAACACATATACATAAAGATTTCGCAGTGGATCTCAAAACCGAGACTACCAGCTTGATTTTTCATTAAGTTCCTTTCAATGTTACAATACATATTTATACATGCTGAAGAATCC
>APFE030320103.1:0-25911 GCA_000404065.3 Pinus taeda
TTGTTGCCACATAAATTTTAATAGAAATAAATACATAGTAATACATGGAAGATAATACTCGTCATTAGAGGACTTATCGCCATGATTCATGTATCTATTACTTAATACAGATTATCAATGGGTTGTAATATGAGACATTAAGATTGGAAGTATGGACCAAGTGGGAGAATGTTAAGCTCCCTCTCCCAACGATTGCCGATTTCTGGAAACCAACAGCAGTTATTTCCTTAAATTACGAAATCAACTGCAGTTAAATTAATTTCTTGTTGGGAGCTCTTGGAGTGGTCCATTACTCCCTTTGCAATTCTCTACCATGATCTGTGGAACACTTGACACATAGCCAACAGAATCTTGATGGAAGCTTGGCTATAAATACTTATGTTTGGTCCCCAATTTCACTAACTCAATCCCCTTCAGCTTTACACCATCAAGTTAGAGTGAGCAGAGCTTGGAAGTGCCACACGGATGAGAGATTTTGGGTCACCTGTTTGTTCTTGTGCCTCTCATTTCACCTTGGTGCCTCTAGTTATTTTCGTGCTCCTATAGAAAACAGTGCACCCTCCCTTACTGTTCATTCTGATCTAATTGTTCAATGGGTCATTTGAGTGTTGAGTGGTTTATTTGAGTGATTGAGGGACCGTAGCAGAAGCGTAGTAGATAGTCTGCCTCAAGCCTTCTCGATATGTTGTAGATGCTGAGAAAAAAACTTCCAAAGTGACTGTGTGCGAAATAATGATCAGAAAAGAGAAGAAGCTTGCAGTCATATTCAAGGTTTTACCGTTGATTTAGAAACTTTGGAGTCTGGACATCTAATTCTTTGTGTATTTTGATTCTTTTGTTCTAAAGCATCAATGGAAAGAGGTATGTTTCTTGGGCATCAAGTGTTTTACGTTTCTTTACAATTCTTTTAGGTATTTATTCCACATTAAAGAATCGTTGTTAAGCTATCAATGAGATGACCATATATATATTATATATACCATGGTGGAGACAACTGCAGAAACAAAGTTTAGTAATTCATGATAAGGTGCACACCCCACTGCTAATACACGCCTACCTGCTTGGTTTAATTTGCCTAAGTCCATGCAATCCAAGGTCAACGCAGTCCCACGGATGTGTAGATGTTTTACAACTGCTCATCTCGATGTTTGAACTGGTCAAAAATATTTTTTTAAAACGTTGGAGTTTTGCATTTTAAACATATTGAGTCAACACAATATGTAAGTGTAAGTTTGTTGGAATTGACCACTCTAACAAATGCTACTTTGTGAAGAAGAAAAACTCCAAGATAAATATTGAACTAGATGAACGACTTTTGACCTGTGCTAAGGAGGGATATGGTGACTTGTTTATGTCTGAATGAAAATTGATAGTTTGATGATTATTGATTTTGTAGTTGTGAAATGTCTTTATCAAATGCTTTCCTGTTTATTTCAATTCTGGTTATAAAAAGGGTTGGTGGTTCTTAAATTGGAAGCCCCAGTATCCGAAACATCAATTCTTGTGTGTTAGTAAGGTCAAGTTGTTTGATCAAATTTTGAACACATTCAATATCCATACCTCCATCCTAGCAACTGACAGATAACCGAAAGCGAAATATGTGACATATGGTGGTTGGTCCATAAGATGATTCATTACTTAACAACACTTATCGCGAAAGCCTCCATGAGCCAAGTTGCCATATTGTTTATTTTGCAAAGTTCATCAAAGATGGTCAGAGGAAGTTACATTTTAAATGGAGGTTAAGGGACAACTCGAAGATGTGGTAGTGAAAAAGTGGTGTTTACAAGATTCCATAGTGGATGTGAGTGCTGATGAAGACTATTCAGATATATATTATATTTGTTGTTGTAATATGTGATTTTAATATTTACCATGTAAGAATTGAGGGAAGGTGTTGGAAGTAATGTTTCCATGTCATGTATAGTTGTCATTAGGAGTTACGAGGAGTCAGTCTCAAAGTTGTTGTTTCCAATGTATGCCTTGTAATCATGATTTAGATGTGTCAAAGTCAGTAATTTATGTCTTATATATTTGTACCTGGGGTGATCAATAAAATTATCAAGTGTGTTTGGTGTTGTGTGTGTAATCTCTCTCGCTCTCTCTCATTTTTTTATCACTAATACATGCAAAATGTTCTAAAACATAATTTGACTGTATAAGGTTCCACTTCATCAAAATAACTCAGTAAAATAGTAACATAGAAAGAGATTCGATGAATTACATGTTTATTATTCATAAACAATAAATAAATAAATAAAATTGTAAGTGTGGCAGGACTACATCATCAACATGCCCAATACCACCTCGACAGTCTATCCAAGACCTCGTGAACATAAACAATGAATATTTCAATTAAAATACTTTATAGAATTTTTGTTTCTAAAATTTATTGTGTAATTTGAATTTTTTTTATTTCTTGCTCTTTGTCATTAGATTGTTATTTTAAATTTAGATGGTGTATTATGATTTGGATATTTATATCATTTATTTTTATAGTTTAAAAGAAATATAAATTAAATATTTTATGTTTTTGTTTTTTAAATATGGTTTTTCATAAATTTTGTTTAAAATATAGTGAAATATTTTTGAAATACTAAATTTGAGTTGTTAAATCTATTCAAATAAAATATTTTAGAAAAAGATTTTCAAAGTTTTAAATTCATTTATGCATTTTAAATAACAAAATATGTGCTAGATTACACTTCACTCCCTCATAAAGTCATTTTGATATAGTGATTACTAAATTTATTGTTAGTATTTTATTCATTTTAATAGAGTGATTAGTAAATTTATTTTTGGTATTTTATTAGCCCAAGATTTAGGTATCTCATGGTATTCTATATAATATGGTTTATTTAATAAATGGATCACTTCATTGTAAGATATCTTTTGGTTAAAAATAATAAATCTATGCCAACTTGATTTTTAAATTTATGGTTTTCATAATAATCATTATATTTTTGTTACTATACATTTTATTATCCTTTGATTGTGTTTTTCACATTTCATATCCTTTGATTGTGTTTTTCACATTTCATATCTTTTGATTGTGTTTTTCACATTTTTCTAATAAAATGATAATCTTACTCCCAAAAAAATCGCATCATGCCATTAAAATAAAAACATAAAACATTTAAACTTTACCATCTAAACAAATTAATACTATCACCTCATATCCATTCTATAAATTTGTTAACTCTATAATCCAACCCACTTCCTTTACCTTCTATTTGTATTATATTTTTAAACTTATGTGAATCCAAATAATCAATACTTATATCACCTTATATCCATTCTTTAAATTTGTTCCAGTCTATAATCCAACTCACCTTATATCCATTTTTTTTAAGTTGGTTGCTTCTGGATTATAGAGGATACAAAAGTAAGTTGGCTCCTCGGGCCAAAAATGCTTTTAATTCAGTGCCCCTTTCTTCTGGAATACTCTTTTAGTTTATCCACTCCTTTCCCACATTAACTTAGTTGGCATTTGACTTTCTGTCCTTCGTTGAGCTTGACTTTCCAAATGAGACTACAACTTGGAACTTCCATAACAGAGGGACATGTCATAGTCTTGAAGTGTGTTGATCCCTGTGAATGAGTATATCTCACTAATTTGTTGCTTTGTGGAGTGGTTTTTTTATACTGGTGGCGCCTTCCTTTTCGGGAAGAATGGTCTTGCGCTAGTCGTTTCTCCACCTCTTCAATTTTGATATTTATACGGAGACTGGTTTGGATCCTCAAATTCAACGCCAGTTTGATGCGTCTATAGTGACCACAAGTCCTTAAATCCAACCCAACGAACCTATCAAGTTCAAATATTTGTCTCATGATATTGGTACTATGAACATATTGAAAGGGTGGGGATGAAGGATTCTACAATGGAGATTTCAGTCAACAATCCACCACTTCACTTAAAACAAGTCCCAAAAATAATAATGGACTAGTTTTGTTTTTTTTACCCACTCAAAAAACGTTGGTATATTGTGTTTAAAATGATTTTTTGATAATCTAAACCCAATTAACAAATGATTTTTTTAAGAAGAAAAAAACTAATAGTTATATTAAAGAGATACTAGTACATATAGCTCGATCATCGGCATTTACTTGTTATCAGCAGAAATTTCATTCGAAATCTCCTTTACAAAATGTGCATTATCCACGAAAGCTATAGAAAGGAAGTTATAAAAATCCAAAAGTGAAACATTTCTTTAGAAATAAGACCAGATATTCAACTCATGATAAAATGGGAGAAAATATTGTCACAAAATATTATAAAACAACCCGAAAGAGTCCAAATAGGTGCCACTATAGAATCTGGCTGGCCTGAGAGAACAAAAGGAATATTTTAGACCAATCACACCAGAGCTCAGTGAGCAACGAATGAATTGAACCCAGACAAAGGTGGGAATTGTCAAGATCTTGTGCATAAAGCACCTGTAGAAGAAGAGCTTGCACAGGTGCAATATCGAAACCAGGTAAGGGTTAAATGATGCATTTCTCCAATAGGGGGGATTATTTGGGGTGTCGAATACCCAACCCAGGTTCAATTCCACGATGTGCCTCTTACTGTCATGGGCATCCAAATCGCAGACAACGCCGTGCGGTCCACTAGTGCAGAGATTATCAAGAAACAAGCCTCTCCAGTCGATATCAAAATTGATGGCTTCCATAACCTTATAGACCACTTCTTGCTCTCTGCTATCGAGCGCTAGCTCTGGCATGTCATCATCTCCATTCCCCAAAACTGATAGAAGCAACAACAGTAAGGGGATCACCATTGCAATTCAAAAAACTCTAAAAGTGAAAGTATTTCGGACTGGATACTGAAACTGTAAATTACAGAATGGATTACAACAGGTTGCTGATATATATGTTGGTATTTCAGAGCGATTTCAAATTTGAATTTTATTTTCCCACGCACAACGTCATGTATGCCCTAACCTCCAAACGCATGGCATGCAATTTCAAATTTGAATTTTATTCGCTCGCGCACAACCTCATGTATGCTCCATGCCATACCCTCCAAACGCATGGCGTACTGTCAACGCAATTACTAGGATCTATCATTCGCATGGTGGATCATGTGGTATCGACATAATCATGTGTATGGTGGATCATGTGGCATCGACATAAGCCATGGTTGATGAATGCGGAATCAGAATTTGTTAGCCAAAGAAATGATGCACACTGGTTGACAGCAGCACAGCCAAAGCCGATGTCAGAACCCGTTTCCCAACACTGTCTTTAGAGTCTCTTAAGAGTGCATTTATATTTCTATGGAGGTGGAAATAGCACTCACCCAAAACTATAACATGGACTTTCACCTTTGAATCTGATAAAACTCTGAACGGACACAACCAAAGAGATAATGGGGAGCTATATGTCCTCCTGATTGGTCGAATACTTAGTCTGACTCCATATTGATTGGACGATTATGAATGTAAGACTTAACAAAATTTCCTTCCTCCCAAGAAGCTACAAAAATGATCAAAGTAACGGTTCAAGTTGAGGACCAATATACCTAGTCAATAACTTTGGAAACCAATAAAGATCACACGATGCCAATCAAGGCAGATCTCCTGAACCGCGCGAAGCCTTCTAATACCCGTAATCATAAGGTAATCAAAGTAGCTCCATAGTCTCATGGAATGGTCATTGAAACTGAGGGACACTCAGACGAAACTGTCAAATTAAAAAACCAAGCTTTGGTTGGTCATTATGTCTTCTGTCGCTACAATGGAGTTCATATGAAAACATGGATTGAAACTTGGTGGGTTCCTCTCCTCTACAAAAGGATGGTATGCATTCCATTTCTTATATGTGGAGGACATGGATCTCATCACTGCTAGCCCTCAGGTCTAAGGTCGTGGATACCTACCCCTCCAACGATGGTCATTTGGTTTTGATCTAGTCATTGATTTTTCAAGGAGGAGCATCTTTTGACTAAAAATCCAAGGTCTCCCTCTTGAACTATGGACCAAAAAAGAAATAACGGGTATAGAAAATTTCCACGAAAATCTAATTTCTCAGCTGTAGCAGGGAGATGAGCATATGCACAGGGTCACACAATTAAATTGTATGTAAGGGTAGGTTATCCTCCTCTCCATCTTCCAATAAATTATTCCAATGGCCCTCAACATATCTCCTCACCTCATCAAACCAATTTCCCCCCATGTAACTCATCCTCTCCTACTGTGACTTGTAACTCCCCTCCTAGGGTGCCTCGCCCACCCCATCTTATTACACATATCAACCTTGTTATCAAATCATCCTCCCTTGCAATTTTTAATCCCCTATCATCAATTTTAAAACAGAATTCAATGCCCCCTTCTCCTTTGCTAGAAACACAATCTATTGATGACCCATATTTCTCTTCACCCAGCAAATTTGGGGCTCTCTCTAAGAGAACATTCTCCCCTTTCTTAGAATATTTGGAGCTCGAGAACCTTGCCAGAGAATTAGAAAACGCTATGGATCTTTTGTCCATTAAAATATCCTTCTTTGATGACAATGATAAATACTCTCATCTAGTCTCTTGTAAGAATGCCACTAATAGAAGGAAGAAAGGGACTAAATACAAAAAAAAATCAAACCATATGCTGCTTCCATGAAATCTACTATAACATTTCCAAGACTCTAAAGACATCCCGACCCCTCATATTGATACTACCTCCTTCAAATTCGGCCACCGCGATGTGAATATCCATAAATCTCAAGTCCTTAAAGCAAAGCCTCCCAAATTTGATCTTCCCGAATGTCAATTATGTAACTAAATGTCCAGGGTTTGGGATTAGCCCACAAAAGGTGATCCTTGAAAAGCATTATAAGAATTATTAATCCTAGGATAATACTTCATCAAGAAACCATGAATAGCGAGGAAAAGACATGGGCACATCTGTCCAAAATGGTATGTTTGTGCAATCAACACCAATGGTCTATTTAGGGGATTCGCAGTAATGTGGAACCAAAATTTATACAATATTAAAGCATACAACACTTTAGTGCGATTAATAATCTCTGGTGGTTGACAAGGCACAAAAACTCGACTTCACATTATTAATGTATATGCCCCCATACATAAATACAAACGATTATTGGAAACAGGGTGCAATAGTGATTTCCTTGATGTTGACTCTCTAATATTAGTAGGGGATTTCAACTTCTCTATCAATTCTTCAAATATTTGGGGCACCCTCTGTCATCTAGTTTCATTAGGGATTTAATTCAAAGAATTTTTTAAGTAGAAGTGAATTTGAGACATCAAACTGGATGCGATTGGTCCTACATGGAGGAATGGAAGATGAGATGAGAAGGGAATAATAAAATGACTAGATTGATTTTATGTACAAGAAACACCAGTGAGAAAGCTAAAGGACTTTCACTCCAACATCGTCCTAAACGAAATTTCAGATCATTCGCCATCTTGATGAATTAGAGTGGAATATGTCTTCAAAAGGCTTATCCTTTTAAATTTAATCATTTATAGATGAAGGAACCAGACCTCATTGAACTGGTTAAACCGTTCTAGTAGTCACCTTATGGAGACTTTGTTCCTTGAAAGATGGACAAATTCAATCATAAGTTGCGAGCGCTAAAGGAGAAGGTCAGAGGTTGGGAAAGGAAAAAAGAGGGATCTTACTTAAGAAATAATCTTGATTGATAAACAGGGAAAATTGTTGGAGGAACCTAGCTCCCCAACATACTTCTTCGAATAGAATAAGAATGCGATTCTTCAATTGGAACTTCGGAGAAAACAAATTTTACTTCGTCAGGTAGAAGAAATGCAAGAAAAGAGTTGGATCATGTGGGTAGAAGAAGGGGATAAAAACAATAGCCTCTTTCACAAGGATATCACTTAGAGACGCTAAAAAAACTCTATTTGGAGCATAGAATCAGAACCTGGAGAACACCTAACTTTTCAAAAGGACATTGAAGAGGAGGCCAAGAACTACTTCAGTAATTTATATTGCTCGAAGGCCTAGGTTCCTTTCTACAAGCAGTTGGAACTGTGTGAAATTTTTCCCTCTCTAACTAATATGGAGGACAACATTCAAATGGAATGCCCCGATACTCAAGAAGAAGTCCTCCAAGTATTAAATGAACTGACCAAAGGTAAAATTCTTTGTGCTAACAAAAGGACCATGCAACTTTTCCTGCATTTGCAGGACATAATGATTGAAGATCTCACCGAGATGGCTGAAGAGTCTAGATTTCTTGATTGGGTATCTGGTGCCACAAACACTACTTTCATCTCCCTCATTCATGAGGTCTCAAAACTGGTATCATTCTTTAATTATTGACCTTCCTTGTGCAATACTATTTATAAATTGATTTCGAAAACCATTGCAAATCGCCTTGAACCATTCCTGTCCAAACCTATTTTTGTTGAAAAAAATTGTTTTCTAGAGCATTGACATATCCATGATGTGGTTGCAATAGCTCAAGAATGTATAGATTTTGTCAAGATGGGCCATTTGGATTCCTGTCTTATGAATATATATCTAACTAAATTCTTTGACTATGTTGATTGGGAACTCTTGTGGATGATCTTGGTGATGATCGGTCTTAGTAAAACAATGATAAGATGGATTAAATCATGCATAAAGTATCCCTCATTTTCCATCATGATTAGCGACCTCCCAACAAAATTTTTTTCGGCCTCCAAAGTTCTCATACAGGGTTGTGCGATGTCACCTCTCTTGTTCCTCATTATCATTGATGGCCTTAGCATAAAACTAAATGGTGCTCTAGCACATGGAATTTTAATAGGCTATAGGATAGTAGAAGCAATCACTCTCTCCCATCTAATGTTTTCGGATGACGTGATGGCTATTGGGAAATCAAATCCAATAGAATGACAAGTTTTTTTTTAGCTTCTTTATGACTTTGGCCTCACCTCAGGTCTATTCATGAAAAATTCAAATTCCATACTGATCTCAAAAGAGCCTCATGCGGTTTCGACCTTCAATATTACCAATGTTTTTCAGGTTAAAATCATTCACATGGACGTGGTCTTCAGTACTCAAGATTATATCTGCAGTTGAATGGTTATAAAAACAGGGACTAGGATTAGCTCATGCAGAAAATAGAGAAGAGGCTCAATATGTGGTCTCATAACTAGATTACATTGGGGGGACACCTAGTACTTATTAAATTTGTACTCCATAGCATCCTTCTCTTCTAGATATGCATTTTTAAACTTCGTAACGGTGTTTTATGCAAATTAGATTCTACTACATCACGCTTTCTATGGGAGGGAACACAAAAAGAGCACAAAATTCACATTGCCAACATGGAGATGATTAATCATATTATAACACAAGGCAGTTGGGTTATCAAAGATATCACCTATTTTAACATGGCTCTACTATTAAAGCAAAAATTGGAGAGTTGTTACCAACGATGGCCTTTGGCAGCAAGTAAGCAACGCCAAATACCTCCAGAATCAGGAGCTTATTTTCTAGTTGCGTGTTGGTTCCCTGGACCCTCCTAACATCTCCTTCTCTTACAACCATATTCTTATGACAAAACATTGGTTTTTTGGAAATCTTACATGGGACGTTGGCTCGGGTTCTATTCCAGAGATTAGTTTGGACTCACTCTTAGGTATGACTAGTTCACACTTATTATCTTATGCCCTCATTATTTTCTTGCATAATTGGGGTTTATTTGTGATCAAAGACAATGCAAATGTTTCTCTTTTGATATCCATTTCACACTCAATGGAAAGGTGAAATTCAGCTTGAGATGCCAGAGACGTGGACACTAGAGTCATAGAATTACATCACCAACCTAAAACTCTTTGGGATTGTTCTCTCTCTAAATAACATAGGTTAATATGGTTTGGAGCCTCACAACAGGGGGAGGTAATCATTAAGGACACATATAGATTAATCACTTAGCCTTCTAGCATGGAAATGGAACTTCCTTCCCAAACTCAAATGTTTATCATTGCTAGTAGCACACAACCACATCATCACCTGGGAAATCATATGCAATAAGGGATTCTAAGGCCTAGGTAGATGTAGCCATTACTAATCATATGGAGAGGAAATAAAGAATCTTCTTATCCACTGTCCCTTTACCTCATCAGTTTGGACTTGGGTACTTCATTTGATAAACTATCTTGCTAAATGAGAATTTTTTGACATTGTCCCTTGCCTTGGTCAGTGAACTGTGTCTCACAAACCCCATTGTTCATTAGATTTCTTCATCTTATGGGGCATATGGAAGTCTAGAAACACCATTATATTTGATCAAGTATCTCCAAATATCTAGAGGACTAGCTACACCATCTTATCATACTATTCATAATTTTCTGACTTTTTGCCCCTGTTCCTGAAAGTCCTCCCCCTCTTAGTGACCTTTGGTATGTTTTTCTTGTAGGATTCTTTAATGGTGCATCATCATTTGGCCTCTGTCAATGTGGTATGTCCATTCAAATTTGGCCTAAGCTCTCTTATAGATCTCACTGGCACTATGGTTTGGGATCCAACACTCACGCTTAACTTCTTACTATTTGGGGGGTTCTTCACTATGTTATTTGGCTTGGTCTCAGGGATCTCACCGTATTTGGAGATTCTAAGTTAGTTATTGTATTGGAAAATTGCAAGGGTTAATTAAACTCTTGAGCTCTTGATCCATGGAAACTCAAAATCAAATCCATGTCAGCAAAGTTTCAATATATCTCTATCTCTATTATCTATTGAATGAAAAATAGAGAAGTTGATTTCCTCTCAAAGGAGGGTTACAGCTCAAAGCCTGATCGTATTATTTTCCAGTAGCTCAAGAATGGAATTCTAAAAGTGACTAGACACATTCCAATTTAAAGAGACTATTTTCGTTGTCTATAGGGATCATTATATCCCCTGTTCTGGAAATTATCCTAGCCCTCTGTTTTTTTTACTAGCAGGTTTTACTATCATATAATATATTTTTCACTCGGCTCATGTTGTTTCCTTTTCTTTCAACTTGTTTTGAAATTTTTTTTAAGCTCCATGTCTACAAGATGGATCGGTTAATGATATACATCATCACTATCTCTGGTGACTAAGAAAAATCCTTCTCTGATATATGTAATTTCTTTTTAAATTTAATAGAAAGTTGTATTTTCTTTATGAAAAAAAGGTCAACAATGATGCCACCTCGAGTTGGAACTTTATCATTTGTGGGTCTTGCCCCAAGTTGAAGTCAAGACTATGGTGAAGTCGAGTTTACATGGAGGTCGATGTAATACCCCAAGTGAAAATTACATGTAATAAAAGTAAGTAAAGGAAAAATAATAACCACTGATGATCGGACACTTATTCCAAGCTGAATGTTGGGAAAAATCCTAGTGATGGGGATCACTTGTGATTTTTTATGGCTATGGAAATTGGGAAAGGCAATGGCTAAGGCTTTGGAAAGGAAAAATGGAAATTTTTGCACATTTATATATGAAAATAATGGAAATTAGGAGAAAAATGAGGTCAAAGGTGATAGGTTGCATGTGAGGAGGAAATGAAGGAAAATAATGGAAAATGAAGAAAATAGATGCCTCATTCATAAAAGGATTTCTGAGTATTAGTTGATAACTTTTTGGTCAATTAATTCTTGGAGCTCTCTCATTATTCTCTCTCTCTCTCATACTCTTAGAGACTTAGAGTTTTCTTGGAGAACTCTTGGATGGTGTGGCATACTTTGATTCTTGGAGCAAGAAGGAAAAGGAAGAGCAAGAAAGAACAAGAAGGCATCGAGATCAGTAACTACATCATATTTTCTTGCAGGTTCCAAGTTGCATGTACGTTTCCTTCACTAATTTTGGCATGCATGGCATATGCATGCGGTTTGTTGGTTGTGATCCATCATTAGAATGGTGGATGGACAGGATTGACAGTGGATTTCCTAGCCTTTCCATTTCCTGGATAGCCATGGCGATTGTGGGTTTATTTCATTGTTGAGTTATTGGTTGGTTCCCATGTTTCGTTAGCTTGGGTTAAGTTACTAGTTCCTCAAGCCTTAGTTGGACAAATTCTTTGGAGCGTTGTAATAGCTTGGGTTGAGCTACTAGTCCCATAGCATTGGTTGGACAAACACTTTGGAGCCCTTGGTGGGTTGAGTTACTAGTCCTGGAGCCTTGGTTTGACAAATGCTCTAGAGCTTGACGATAACTGTGGGCTGAGTTACTAGTCTTGGAGCTTTGGTTGGAAAAAATGCTTTAGAGTCCTCAATGGTTGCGATAGAGACCAATCTGACGACAGTTCTTTGATGTCTGACCATGAGGTGGTATGACTGTTTGTTGTGTTCAGGTGGATGGCCTCTGGAAGTCCTGGATGGTTTGTTGATTGGTGTGTTCTACGGGATCCTCAATTCATGGTTGGAATATGGCATGGGGGTGAATGGCTAAAGAGAGATTTTTCTCATCCATTCTATGGTCAGGTAGAACGTGGAAGTCCCATCTCGGGTTTGGATTTTTCATCATTAATGAAAGGTTCTTTTTCCTTGTACTTATATGATTATTTTGATGGATTATATGTGTTCTATGTGGATCTACTTTCATTAGTATTTATTCTCCTATTATGTTGGTTATGTATGTGTTCTATGACAACAACTATGTATGGATTTCATCATGTTTTTACTTGTAATTGAATGATCAATGTATGTATGACATAGTGGTTGGAATGATAGTTAATGTGTTGAGGCTGTCCAAGAGTGGTGTCGATGGAGGATCACATGTCGTGCCCCACATTTCGAAGACCGTGTTTATCTAGCTTGGTTTCTCAAGAGCCTTTTATCCCCAATCAGGAAAGATGTCGCGTCCCATTTTCCTCAAACCGAGGAAGAAGCTCTCCAGACCTCTTTGAGATATGATCTGATTTATGCTCAATCTGGTTATGTCTATACCGTCATTCCAAACCTCATTTGTCTTGGAAGTGCTAATGCATTGGGGGCATCTCACGCCACTGACAGTATCATTGGATCCCTTTCTCACTCTTTTCCATATTCTCAACAAAGTTATGTCTATCTGCAGGGGGGCACCAATTCCTCCAACGTTTATGCCCCTCTTGCTAGCAACATGATTCCAGGGCCCCAACCCATCTAGCAAACTATTTATCCTTCTTATGAATAGCGTAATGCTCCATCCCCTCAAGCATTAGTGCTGCAACCTCCCATGCACCCTCAACCCCAATAGCCATTGCCCCCTCAAGGCCAGGTGTTTACGCAATAGATTGATACCAATCCCCAAAATTCGAAGAAAAATAATAAGGGGAAGGGTAACAAGGGTAACCAGGGTAACCAAGGTTATCAACCTAGTGAACCCCAAGGGAGCCAAACTAACACCAACAACCAGCAATAGGGCAGCCAACCCAAGAAGAACAAGGCTATTCGTATGAACATGCCTTATGCATGTTGTGGTGTAAATGGCCACTATACACATGAGTGCCCTCTTTTACCCCATATGTGCCAACTGTGGGAAGCTCAAGCATTTTCTCGAGGTCAACAATCACCTCAGAATCTTGTGCCACCTCAACCGTCAGTGCTCACAAATCCTTTCCCTCAGCAATGATTTGTTGCTACTCAACCCCAACCAAGTCAAGTAGCTCGTCTCCCCCAACCTTTTGGTCCTAGTGATTACCAGATCCTCATGATGGATTCTAACGAGGTCAATACCTCTGATCAACAACTAGCCCCTCAGAACCCCATTGTTACCATCTCAGTCGAGCCATATGGATCCACCCAACCAAGACCTCCTCCATCAGTGAGTGCCTTTCCTATGTTTCCACCAGGAACTATTCCTCCGGGCCTCAACCATCTAGGAGCTATTCTGCTAGGACATTAACCTGCAGGCCATATACCTTTCTTATTTTCCCCCTTTAGGAGTATTTTTTGTCCCTATCATAACTTCGTTGGTACTTCCTAAAATGACTTTGGGGATCCCATTTTGGTACATAGATCCCCTAGAAAACACTCTGCCTGGTCACCTATGACCATATAATGCTTCGACCCCAGTTCAACCGGTCCCTATGACCCCTGTCACTATCCAGTTCCACTACAACCTCAACAGGAACCCACTCCTGTTGCGAAAACATCCAGACAAGGGGGAAAAGAAAAGAGGAATGAACCTAAGGACAAGGCTACCCAAGCTTCTACAACCCCAAAAGTCATCACATTTGTGCGCTTTGTCTGAATTCGTTGGGCATGTCACCAATAATTGTCCCGAGCTTCCTCAACTTAAACCTTTGGTTCATGAGGTGTTCCCTGAGTAGAATATTCCGGATGTCCATGTTAACTTACTAGTCCCACCTAAGAAACTCAAAAAGCTTCGCAAAAACCATCCTTGTGCCCTTTGTGATCTTCATGGTCACTATTCCCATTGTTTCCCTCATCTCGATGAATTTTTTGATTCCCTCAGAGCGATTCGTGAATACGAGGCCACTTGTAGTGGAGCCTCTACTCCTCTACCTGTGGATTCTAGTACCACTAGTCAACTAGAATAGGGAAAATTTGGCCCTACTATTTTGTTCCATCCCCTCGATGTCGAGATGAAAGACACCATAGGCCCTGTTCTTTACCTGTCGTCATCCTTGAGTTCCTCAACAGCAAACCTTCCAAAGGTTGTTGCATGCATTTTATCAAACCTTTTTCGATAGAATTTGAGGTCTCAACATCAGTAGACCCTTCTTCAACCAGTCTGTTGTCTGCCATTCAATATGATGTGTATGTGAACATTATTCCTCAAGTCAATGCACCAGGTAATGCCGCTACATCATGTAGTTAGTCTTCCTCCCATCCGCGCGTCTCCCAGCCTGATGAGGACACCATGGAACCTTTGTCTACACTTAATTACCCCTACACTTGAGTAAGGGGGCATTACTTCAAGAGGATTTCGAAGGCTAGATCCTTCCTAATTCTCCCAATGCACTCTACCTCCATAAATGTTGCTCAGAGGACATCCCTTTGATTTGCATTTCTTTATTTCTTCTATGTAGTTAGGTAGATTGCATCATCTCATCCGTTGAATTTTGCATCTTTCATATGGATCCATCATCCACACTGTATATCGGTCATGCTGATGGTGCAAGTTGCTTCTCCTGGAATCTAGCCATGGAAACCTGGGCCATTTTTACCCCCTTGCACATGTTAGTCCTTTCAAATGGTGTGTGCATTGGATTTTCCACCAATAATCAGGTCGAATATGATGTAGTGATAGGTTTGTTAGTCGATGCCTTTGCTCATCACATCCTTCATCTTCATGTTCGTTTAGATTCCTTGCTACTTGTCATGGAATTGAATGGTGTGTGTCATGTGCATAACCAAGCCCTATTTAGAAAATATCTACGAGTGAAGCTATTGGTACGTGAATTTGAAACCATTACTTTCAGTCGTGTGCTAGAGCCCAAAATCACTATGTAGATACCATTGCAAACAACATTCTAGATTGGCATTTATCACATGTATATGACAGAAGACAACCATAAATAAAACAAATGGTGAACCATCATTGTCATATCAAATGCATAATCATATTATGTATCACAAAAAGTGATTAGAGCCATAGCTCTAAATACATCTGACATGCCCATAGCATGTTTCAAAAATCACAATTAATGGGACCCACATGTCCCTGCATCTAGTCACTGTCTAGCAGATCTCACTCCAAAGGCTCTTCTCCATTTGCATGTAGATCACGTACTTCCTGACTTTCCATCGCCACATTCTGCACGACACCTTGCCACTCTGAGGGAAGACCGGTGCACTCATCTATGTATCGATCCTCTAAGTCATGCCATCCATGCTCTTAAACCCTGGTCAAGAGTACATCAAACCTACGATGCAAATCAACAAATCAACAAGGAGTGTAGTATCCTCTGGACCCTGCTGCGATGATGATGTCTCCTAGTTTACAACCCCAGGCATTGCGGCTCGCCCTGCATATCCTGTCATCTTCACTGGTGTTATGTCTGCATACAAAATATTTCACACTCATCAACATATACATGTGATCGAAATATAAAATGCACCCAAAAACATAGAAAATTAACACTTACTGTCTAGTCCCCATGCTCGTTCGAGTGGAAGTGGCAAGTCAGGATCTCCCTGATAGCTCATGCTACTATAAGAGTATTTTTCAATGTAAAGGGGCATATGGTCCCAGTGTGCGAAAATCTTGAGTTGGAACACCCGTCTGATTCCCTCTCCTACTCCTCTTCGTAGTAGCTACCCCCAGTGACGCATCCTAGGCTCCTGTGGGCCCCCATCTTGGATCCCTACATGAGGATGGATAGTGGGTATCTTGTCAAAGAAGAATGCACACACTAAGGTACCAAATGCATAGTCACGATTAACCAACCCCTTATAAAGACTCAACCATTGTTTCACTGACGACAACATCATCTAGGCCCATCCGTAGTAAGTCCCAACCAAAACACTCTCAACTGACATCATCTACCCTTTATTGATGTGGTGGAATTCCAAGCTACCCAAGACCCATAGCACAGCTACGACAATAGCCCATGTCTCTAGTTTCTCTAGATAAACAAGTGGGATAGTTGTTCCCTTGACATGAACACCCCGTTGATAATGGCACTCCATGAATTCAGTAATGTTCTTCCCACAAGGTAACATCGAATGAATATCTCCCACCACTCCGAGGGGAGGAAGTCTAATTAAGATGTAAATATCCTGTAATGTGAGCTCGATATTGTGCCCCTGCATGACAAAGACCTCCTAGTCTGGATCCCAATAGCTCACAATTCTCAATAGCAAGGGCTCACTTACCCTAATCATTGGGTTATCTACCAACTTGAGAACCCCATAATGAGCCAATGCCGCTCAAACTGGTTGATCCCCCTAGATCTCGGATTGAAGAGTATCCAAGTCTCGTTCACGCTAGTTGATTTTCAACTCTGCCATATCTACCAAACACCACATGTCTTATCAGTTCAGAAATGAAAACAACATGCTACACTAATAAACCTACAGCCTCCACCAAGCCAACATACCAACCCCTTCTCCAACCACAAATCACAATTTTAAGCCCAAAAAGTGTGATCTCGTAGGTTTCCAGCTATTTCCTATGAGCTAAATCACATTTCTAGACCTAGAAAGTGTGATGCGACCATGAGCAAGGGAAAGGGTCCCCCAAGGAGCTGCCAGGTGCCAAAAATTAGGAAGTAAACCAACTAAATTGAAGGCATGAGTAAGGCCACCTGTCTAAAAGTCACAGATCCTAATTCCGGTGGTCAGTTTGCCTGCTACAATCTCAGTAAGATTTAGGGCCTTTTCCTCCTCTCCACATTCACCACATCTCACTTAGCAAATGAATCCAAATTGGAGGGAAAACATCCTTTCTTAGAAAAATCCATAATTTTTATGTCGCCCATTGCAACTAGACCATAGCTGAGTTTGACAAATAGTTAGTACCATTGGAAAGCTCTCATTAAGCTCTATAATTGGTCTTCCTTAGTTTTTAATGGTTTGACACTTCACTTGGAAACCATTTTTCCAAGAAGGGTCATTTGATCGCCTCTCAAAATCGAATTTTGTTGTAAAGTGACACATGTACTTTGAGGTCCACCTCCCCTTAATAGTTTTCATACCATATGCCAATTTTTGTCATGAGTGACCATTATCTACTCATGTTCCCATGGTCCCCATCGGGCCTAGTCTGTGTGGCAACATCATCGAGTCACCTTTGTTCAGAGCATCTATGATGAGACACCCTTACATTCTTGGAGTCTAATTCATGTACCATCATATCATGTCATAGTATTCCATCCATATTTTTATACCATTCATCCTGTGTTACCCATTTTTACCTCCAGTCATACTGTTCCCATCCCCTCTGGAGTTGAGTCAATTGCTGCCAGGGAAACCATGCACTTTATGCTCTGACAAGGGAAGTCATCTATTTTTCCCTCAGTCCCAATTTTCCCATTATCCCTGGTGTCAGTCCATTAGCCACATTATTATTTTCCCTCGTGCTTTAGCTAAGTATCCTCATTTCCTCATCTATCGCGGGCCCTATTCTATCGACATCAGCTCACTTGTTCCAAAAGAATGACCTAGAGGGCAGTGTGTCTTAGTTCTAGCTTCCATTCTTGTTCGATGCTTTGGATCGAGCAGAGGGTCTCATTATTTCCCTGTGACTTGATCATTTCATGTTTGTTATCCATACACGTTATGGTCCAGTGATGCAGCGGATTTTCCTAGTGGTTCCCGAGTGTGTGTGAGATGTTTTCAGACCTCCTGAGGGGGTGGCCCTTCAGGTAGCCCCCCACATGCCCGGATGCATACCTATTATGATATAGCCTTAGATGCAATTTTGCATAGTTGATGGGTTTGGTTCCTACTTGCAATGCTCATAGCATGAATGTCTCCTCTAGATGACCCATTCAGTTTTGCAGAGCCCTTCCTTATTCAACAGGGCTTCTCTGGTTGTTCTACCCTCCCTCCCACCCATTTTTTGAGGGAAGGGGCTTTGTATCTCATGTACTCAGATTTTATTGTATTCAGTCTTGGCTCATGTTTTTACCAGGTACATTATGTATATGGGACACATTGTATTATTTTTTGGCTCGGTTATGCGAGCATGTCATGTACCATTTAGCATGTACTTTATTGCTCAATTTCATATTTCTAGGAAAACCATTATTTTTGCATTAAGTTATCTTGGTGGGTATGGGTATGCCTCCCCCGCCTCATTGAGGTCCGGTACCACAACATAGAAGGAGACTTGCATTAGTCTCACCCCCTTTGTCACTATCCTCTCTCAGCTTGAGCTCCATTGGTCTCTCTCTCTCTCTCTCCTTGACTCCCCGGTGTTGTCTAAGCAATTGTGTCTTTACAATGTGCTTCGGTCATACGTTTTTCTCCTAAAGCTCGTACATAGGGGGTTAATCTATTATCACCAAAAAATTGATCATCTAGCCTAATTTACTAGATGGATTGAAGCACACCATGTAAAGCCAATTTTACCATAGTAAAATTGCTTTTGCTGTGAGAAATTACTTAATAAACCAACTTTGTTAAATAAGTTATAGTTAAACCCATGGAGAATAATTAAATAAATCACTATTTATTTGATTTTCTTCTAGGAATAATTAATTAGACCATTGTTTTATTATTATTCCTTGTCAAATTTGACCTAATCATGAAAAATAAACAGATAAATAATTATGTATCTTATTTTTCTCTAAGAATAACTAATTAATCATTAATTAATTACTATTCTTTGTTAAATCTGACTAAATCTCTTAGGAATAATTAAATAAATCATTATTTGTTTATTATTCCTTAACTAATTCCTTGAGATAATAAATAAATCATTTATTTATTTATTATTTCTAAATAAAAGTTTAAATACATTTTCCCTCCTAAACAAATATAATAAAATGTTCCTAGTGGTTATTCCAAGAATTGGATCAATAATATTTTATTATTGCTCATTATTCGAGGATAACTCAATATTTTGTTATAAATAGGAGGGTTTTCCATTCATTATTCACTTTTGATTATTTTCATTGTTGCACTCACTATTGTAACTTTGATTATTTTCATTGTCGCACACCATATTTTTGTTGGGTTTATGCGCTATAGAGAAGAGAGACTCTATAGAAGTTGAAGATGTTTGAGGATAGCCAAGAACTCATCCCATAGAGGGGGACTAGTAACATTTATCTATTCTCTTCATAGCGGTTATTATTAAATTATTCTCTACATATCTGGTTTCCATTGGATGTTTGGGGTTATTACTCTTTGTTTCACTATTTAACTATGATCGTAGCATAGATCAAAATTTTGGCAGGATTTGTTTCTATCAATAGCTGCAGATTTACAATGTTTAGCAGTCATTTATATTTTTGAGATTGTTTTTTATCCACAATCTTAATTGGGTTATTTTTGTACATCATTGAGAAGAAAATAACCTTGCCTCACCATTTCTGGATAAACACGGTGAGATGGGGTTCTCATGTTTTAGTTGAGCTAGATTGCCAGATGGATTTGAGGCTGAGTGAGGTGGATCTCTGAATAAAAGAACACATGGCCCAATGATCCCTAAACTAGATTGTGCATTGTAGTAAAGCCACTGGCCTAGTCACACTTGAACCAAACTGTGTTTCGAAATAAAGCCAGGTATTTTGTGCCTCACTAAGCCTAGGAATCCTCGACTAGTGAATGCCAAGATATACAATAAAGCCTACAGGTGGTTTACCTTGATCAGGCCTAGGAATCCTTGTTGGTGAATGGTAAGATATATGGTAAATCCTATAGGTTGGTGTCTTGATTATGGCCTAGTGATCCCTGGATCAAACTGTGGATTGTGGTAAATCCTAGAGACGAGGAGATAAGAAAATTCCTCATGGTGTAAGTGGAGTAATCCGGTTACATCCATGTTTATTTATGGCCTAGTCATCTGGTAAGGATTACAGTAAATAATGATTCCATTGATGAGGGTGAGGTGGTTTAACCTTAGGAAGATCTAGTTGGTTCTTTTGATTTAAGTCCCACATTCATGCCTAGAATATGGCACAGGGGTGATTATCTGAGGAGAGACTTGGCTCAGCTAATATATGGTGGGGTGGAATGTGGTCCCATACCGGGTTGGCTTCTGCATTCATTAATAAGAGTTCCTTTCCTTGGTATTTTATGAGAGAATGTATTGGTTCATATGTGGCGCTTATGGTTGTTGTATCCTATTTATTTATATTGTCTATATGTTGGTTATGAATATGTTTCATGATAGTGAAAATGTATGGTTCTCATCATGTTTTGATTTGTAAATGATTGAGCAATGAATCTATGACCTAATAAATCAGAATGTAGCTAATGTGATAAGGCATCAATTCTTCTTAGCGATTCTCAGACAAGTATAAGAACCATATGCTCAAGTTTGTTGTTTAAACCTATAGAATGCATATTTGTGACATGTTTGATGAAATTCTTGTCATGGTTAGTAGGTGTCCAGTCAATTCTTTATTCAAAAATTCTTATTAGCATCATTGTCTCTATGTTTCTTTTCGTTTCTGTAAATTCCATGAATTTCTGGGCAATGGTTAGGTACTTGCCCCAGAATTTAGCCTTAAATCTCACAGTTGTTGGCATAGCACTAGCCAAAAAAGGAGACAGTCGCACTCAAGTAGGCTCATGGGAGTGACTGGGAGACTCAGTCACTTGGAGGGCTTGGAAATGGAGTAAGTGGGGCTCTAGGTCCTTTACGTACTAAGTTTTCTCAGGGGTTGGTCACCTAGAAAGGTGGGGTAGCTCCTGGAGGATGCGTGGATGGTCAACTTGGTTGTGTTTTGTTGGTTCCACTTCCTTAAGGTGACCTAGGTTGAATCAGATCGTAGTAGCCTCTCGTCACATGTTTACACCAGTTGGCAAGTATCTTGGGTAGATGTGGGAGGAGGGTGTTACATATCATATCTTCGATATTTGACAAGTTCTTTCTAGAATCGAATTCGTGAATTGAAATGGAATACATAGGAAAATCAATGATATTAGGTTGGTATAGGTCACTGAGATTCTCCTTAATGAAATTTGGTAGGGAGGAATGATGGTTATGATCATCCCATGACGTGTCATCTCGCATCATGATCTTCATCATGCCTCTCATCATTAGGAATATGCGAGAGAAAATACCAGAAGACGTGTCATAATACAACGAAATATTAATCCAATTGATTGAAGAGGTAAGATTACAATCAACCACACAAGAAGGATAAATGGCTTCATAATCAAGCTCAATATGGCTCAACGACAATCAGTAACCAAATGTTCGATAATATTTTCATTTGGTATAATACAAGGATCAGTTGAAATAGTAGAAGGTGATATCATATTGATATAGGAAACTGAAGGAGAGTTGTTAGGAAGTGAAGGCGAACAAAGTGAAGAGGTTCTAATGAGAGAGGAATCCTAAAGCAGTCCAGCCTTGACACACTGATAAGGGTGTACAGTTTCCTCTATAAGAGGGACACTTCTTATAACTTGATAATTGGAGGAAAACAAGGTGAGTTCATCGATGGCTACAATCCCACCCTTATGAGGAAAGACGATCATCTAGAAATAAGTTGAAATGACATTGGCCATGGCGTAAATCCACGTGTGACCCAATAGAAGGTTATAGTCGAGTGTTCCATCAATAACTTCGACTTCTATGGATATATATTTACCTCCTATTTCTACTTGTAAGGAGTTCAACATGCGATAAGGTTTATACATTCGTTCGTCAAAAGCCTTCAAGATGGTCAGTGACTCACTCAATTGAGGAGAATCAATTGCCTTCCAGCAAGATAAAGATATAATGCAGGTTGAGGCTCCTTCGTCTACAATAGAACAATGGATTTTCTTACCGTGAAGGACAACTTGGATCATAAAATCCATTTGAGCCAAAAGTCAAGGTGAATAGTTCTCATGATTGAAAACGACTAGGTTAGAATATGACAGATTTATAACACCCTCCTCCCACATCTACCCGAGCAACTGGTTAGGGGTAAACATGCAACAGGAGGCCACTATGATATGGTTCAACCTCCTAAGTCATGTTAAGGAAGTGGAACCAACAGAAACACACCATACATTCATTAATGGTTAGCTACAAGACCCTCGGGAAGAAATCCAATAGCTTAGACAACTTGCCTTGGTGTTCCACTGAGATTTTGGACAACTTAAGGCTCAGTAGCTCCCATGTTATAGGCATGAGTGTGACCAATAACCAAATTCGCTCTCACAGGCTTGGTTGCCAGCAAACAAAGACCAAAACTATCAGTGCTATGCCAGTGAATCTGGGATTTGAGCCACTTTTTCAGGCCCAGAGCCCAGGTCACTTCCCAAAATTGAACCATCTCTTCAAATCAATAAAATAACATGGAAATGATAGTACTAAATAAAATACTTTTATAAGACCTTGATTGGACCCCTACTAGCCATGACCTACATTTCGTCAAACATATTGCAAATGTGTAATATATAGGTTTAATTAATAGTTTTGAGCATAGGGGTCTCATACTTAGTTGAGAATAGCTAAGAACGATTGATGTCTCAACACATCAACTACCATTCCATCCATTAGGTCACAAATACATTGATAATTTAATTAAAATTAAAAAAAATCTGAGAGCCACACATGGTTGTTGTCATAATAACATACATAACTAGCATAATAGTAGCATAAATACTCATGAAATTAAAACAATATAGACCTAATACAATCCATCAAAATTCTCATAGAAATACAAGGAGAAATAACCTTTCATTAATGATGCAAAATCCAAACCCGGGATGGGATTTCCATGTTCCACCCGACCGTAGAATGATTGAGCCAAATCTCTCTTCATCCATTCACCCCCATGCCATATTCCAAGCATGCCTGTGGGATCTCATATAACACATTAATAAAAATCCATCAAGGGCTTCTAGAGGCCATCCACCTCAACCCATCAAATAGTGATTCCACCTCACGATCAGACATCACAAAACCATCATCATATCAGTCTCTATCCAAGCCTTTTAGGGCTCTAGAGTGTTTGTCCAACCAATGCTCCAGGACTAGTAACTCAACCCACAACTTTTACTAGGCTCTAGAAAATTTGCTCAACCAAGGCTCAAGGACTAGTAACTCAACCCAAGTTGTTCTAGGGCTCCAGAGCATTTTTCCAACCAAGGGACTAGGACTAGTAACTCAACCCAAGTTAAGGAAACATGAGAACCAACTAAAAACACAACAATGAAAATAAACCCGCAATCACCATGGTTATACAGGAAATGGTAAGGCTAGGAAATCCACTATCAATCCTAGACATCCTCCATGCCAATGACAGATCACAACCAAAAATCCACATGCATATGCCATGCATGCCAAAACTAGTGAAGGAAACATACATGCAACTCAGTACCTACAAGAAAATATGATGTAGCTTCTGATCCCGATGCCTTGTGTTTTCCTGCTCTTCCTTTGCCTTCTTGCTCTAAGAATCCAAGTATGCCACACCCTCCAAGAGCGCTCCAAGAAAAATTTAAGTCTCCAAGAGTATGAGAGAGAGAGAGAGAGAGAGAATACAAGAGAGCTCCAAAAATGAACTAACAAAAGGTTACCAACTAATCCTTAGAAGCCTTTTTATGAATTAGGCCTCTATTTTCCATTATTTTCCTTCAATTTCGTCCTCACATGAAACATGTGACCTTTCACATCCCTTTTCTCCGAATTTCCACCATTTTCATAAATAATTGTTCCAAAAATGTCATTTTCCCTTTCCAAAGCCCTACCCATTGTATTTACCAATTTCCTTACCCATAAAAAATCACAAGTTATCCCCATCTCTAGGATTTTTCCCAACATTCAGCTTGGAATAAGTGTCCCATCATCTGCAGTTATTATTTAGCCCTTATTTACTTTTTTATCCATGGATTTTTCACCAGGGATGTTACAGAACTCTCCCCCTTGGGGGACATCGTCCTCTATGTTCAATCACACATATGCCTTAGAAACCTGCTAAAAGAAGACATACTTCTCATGGAGATTTATAACGTAGCTCGATGTAGTATTTACAATGAAAAATATTCTCAAAACAAAACATGATGAAAACATGATAGCATACTGCATAGTGGAACTTTATAACACAACTCATGACAATATTTAATGATCATCCTGCTGAGTACCAACCCACATGACATCATAACATCATGATAACATAACCACATGATAGCATAGTAACATGATAACGTAATCATAATGGCATAACACCCATACCAGATAGTGGAGCTTTATAACATAGCTCATGGTGATATTTACATCCATATACATGTGTACACATAGAAACATTACCAAAAATATATACCAAAACATATACCAAATAATATACCAAATCATATATCAAAACATACACTAACACCATATCTAAGCATATATCAAAACATCATATAGAATACACCAAACCACCATAAAGCATATACTAAACCACCATAAAGCACATATTAAACCACCATAAAGCATATACAAAACCACCATATCAAAGTTGCGTTTCATCAACCAGTAAACATGGAAGGATACATAGCCAGCATCTCATTCACCATCTCCATGTAGCTTCATTGGGCCCAAAGTGTTTCCATTGCACTTTAACTTGCTCGATTGCTTGGTTGGGGAGCATGCACACCTTTTTTTGCAATATACACCGAGGCTCTAGTAGCAATTCTCCATCTAATTCCACCTGTAATACAGACCCGACAATCACATGATCAACATCCTTAACATACTTCTTAAGCAATGATACATGGAAAATATCATGGACTTTCACTGTAAGAGGCAGTGCAAGTCAATAGGCTACTGGCCCAATCCTCTCAACGATATTGAAGGGTCCACAAAATCATGATGCCAACTTAGCACATGGTCCAATCCTCAAGGAGATCTTATTCGATTTGATTCCCAAGTACACCTATTCCCCAACCTGTAACTCCTTGAACAACCTATTCCTATCTACATACTCTTATGCCTATCCTATGTAGCCTTTGCATTCTTCTTAATCACCTCCATTTCCTATGCCATGTCTACCAACATATATGGTTCAATAAATACTCTGCTAACCGGATCACTCCAACTAATGGGACTGTTACAACTCCACCCATACAAAGCCTCAAAAGGACTCATCCTCAATGACTCCTGATAACTATTATTGTGTAGGTTTTAACCCTGTACAGAAATTACCTGCATACGAATTCTAAATCACATGAAAAATAAAAATTCGAGAGCATAACACATAAAACACATATACACAGAGATTTCCCACTAGATCCCAAAACTGGGACTACCAGCTTGATTTTTCATTATGTTCCTTTCAATGTTACGATACATAGTTATACATGTCGAAGCATCCAATACCATGGACCGAAAAACCATCGCGTCCAAAACCATGGACCGAAAACCATCGCATC
>APFE030320103.1:31891-58600 GCA_000404065.3 Pinus taeda
GAAAACCATCGCATCCAAAAAACATGTGCAAAAATCATGCACAAAACCATAGGTGGGTCCGCCCAACCTAACATAGGGTCCAAAACCAAAATTTTCTAGGGCGCTACCCCAGACCCCATAAAGTTGGGTTACGGGTACCCCTCAAACCCCCTGTTAACTATGTGGAAAGAATATAACACAACCCAACATATTGTACACAAACTCAACCAATGGAAGGTACTCTTCCCACTTTTGCTATTGATGCATCACATACATCCTCAACATGTCCTCTAATATCTTGTTGACCCTCTCTATGTATCCATATGTTTGTGGATGATAAGCTATGTTGAAGGCAAAGTTTGTGCCCAAACCTACAAACAAATCCTTCTGAAACTTGGAAGCAAACTTCGCATCACTATCTGACACAATATTCTTCGAGACATCGTGCAGTCTAACAACATCTCGGATGAATACTTGTGCTACATCACTAGTTGATAATTTAGACTTCACCGGAATGAAATGTGCAACCTTCATTAACCTGTCCACAATAACCATAATGAGATCATGATGTCTCATTGTCTTCGACAACCCTGTGATGAAGTGCATGGAAATGATTTCTCATTTCAACTCTAGAATCGCAATTGGGTGTATCAATCCACTTAGATGTTTACATTCTGCTTTCACTCACTAACAATCGAAAAAAATATTCTACATCCCTCTTCCAATTCGTCCAATAATAAAGTTTCTTCACTATAGTTAATGTCTTCTGATACCCTGGGTGACCTAAATATGGTTTCGCATGAAACTCCCTGAAGATCACCTTCTTGTGCTCATTGTTATCTGGTACATATATCATGTCTCAAAACCTAACCAACCGACCTGTTGTAAGACAATAATCATATCGTGTGCCCCTACACCTGTACCTATACCTTCACTTATACCTGTACTTCATCTTGTACATGTACCACTACCTATACATGTACCTGCACCTGTATCTATACGAGGATCTTGCTGCAACTTATGCACAATCTCCATATACCTGAAATCTTGCTAACCAACCTGCAACATCCTATCATGTAAGTCCATCCCATAGGATCTCATAGTTGCCAAGTGATTTACCCGTACCCATTTGCTGATAGCATCTGCCAACTTGTTCTCTTTGCCTTTGATGTACCTGATCTTGAAATCAAATTCGTTGATTGTGGCCAACCATCTAGCCTGCCTGGCGTTCAGATTTGGTTGGTCAAACAAATATCTCAACCAAATGTGATCACTTATAAGTACAAATCTCCTTCCAAGAAGATAGTGTATCCACATCTTCAACGCATGTATGATCGCTGCTAACTCAAGATCATGTGTTGGGTACTCTTGCTCATGCTCATTTAGTTTTTGCACCTCATAGCATACCACTTGTCCATCCTTCATAAGGACTCCACCAAGACCTCCCTTGCAAGAGTCTATGCATACCACAAACTCTTTGCTTGTATCTGCAATCTGTAGCACTAGTGCATGCATCAATGACTACTTAAGTTGTTCAAAGCTAGCCTCACACTTCTTTGTCCATTCACACTTCTTACCTTTCCTTTCCAATGATGTAATATGATAAGAAATTAGTGAGACGTTCCTAATGAACCTCTTGTAATAGCCTGCCAAACCCATGAAATATCTCACCTCATCCACACTCTTTGGAGCTACCCACTCCATGATGGACCTTATCTTCTTTGGATCAACTATAATTGCCTTCCTTGGAGAGAATATGTCCCAAGTATTGTAACATAGTCTAAAAGAATGTACACTTGCTAAGATTAGCATACAACGGATGTTCTCTCAACAACCTCAACACTGCTGCTAAATGCTCGACATGCTCTCCCTCATTTTTAGAATATACTCGTATATCATCAATGAACACAATAAAAAACTTATCCAAATATGGACACAACACACTATTGATCAAACACATAAATTTAGATGGAGCATTAGTTAAGCCAAATGGAACAACAACAAACTCATAATGCCCATACCTAGTCTGGAACATAGTCTTGGAAATTTCTTCCTCTTTGATGCCTACCTAATGGTATCCAAATCTGAAGTCAATCTTTGAGAACATTTTTTCTCCCTTGAGATGATCGATTAAGTCATTAATCCTTGGGAAAGGGTACCTACTCATGATAGTCACTTTGTTCAACTACTTGTAGTCAATTCATAATCTAAGAGTACCATGTTTCTTCTTTACGAACAATATTAGTGCGCTCCAAGGTGATACACTTGGCTTGATGCATACCTTGTCCAACATTTCCTTTGGCTACAACTTTAACTCAACCAACTCAGGTGTACTCACCGTGTAAGGTGCTTTTGATGTTGGAGCTGCCCCTAACACTAACCCAATAGAAACGTATACCTCCCTGTGAGGTGGAAACTTTATAATATCTTCAGGAAATACATCCTTGAACTGATGGAAAATTGCGTACCTTCCCAACAAATATATATCATCAACTTCCTTACCCTTATCACTAGAAATGTGTACTGTGAATATCATACACTCTTTCCTGTGAATACACTTTTCTTGCATAATTATCACCATCCTAAATGATGTAGCTTTCTTCTTACCCTATAAGACTCTTGGTTCTCCATTTTCACCAACACATTCAATAGCTTTGTCATAACAATCTACCTTGGTTCTAAGAAGATACAACTAGTCCATGCCCAACAACATCTTGTATGAACCCAATGGTAATGCATTCATATGTGTTGTGGTAGGCATACCATTCAATTCAAATGCACAAGCACTTACCAAATGATGAACTCGTTTCTTCATACATGTAACCAACTACACTAACCAAGACTCTACATGCAATTCCTTACTCAAACTACACTTATCAACCAAGTCAAAACTAAAACAGCTATAATTATATCTAGGGTCAATCAAAATAAAAATAACTTGATCACAAAACTTACTGCCCATTTCAATGATAGATGATTGATGCTCTGCCTGTTTTTTATCCAATGCTACAAAGATATGTGGAATACTCTTACCAACATCTCCAATAGTCTGTGCCTCTTGCACATTATATATCTTAGGCCTACCACTCTGGTATTATGGACAATCCTTCCCACAATGATATCCTCCACAAGTCCAACACCACATGGGCTCCTTGTTCTTCTCCTCAGATTTGTGTCCCTGTCCTCTACCTTATGCATTGAACCTATTAGGTGGGGCAAAATTCTCCTTATCACCAGTGTCCTATGGTCATATTCATTTCTTGTCCCATTTTCCTTTATTCTCTGCATTACCTCTCTAGTCTGGCTAAGTCTCAATTCTACACTTCGATTGTTCATAGCAATGCTTGAGTTTTCATATGGCCTCCTCTCATGATCTAGGCTCTTCAAACTCAATCCTATATTTGAATGAAACTGGTAACCCACTAACAAATCCCTGAATCTTAGCCTTCTCCTCCTTGAGGTAATGCACATGCCTCATCAACTCCAAGAATTTTCTAGTGTACTCATCATCTGTCATGGATGCCACCTTTAGCTCATAGAATTCTTTCGCCCTGTCATCAAAGTATCTTTCTAAAAAATACTTATTCTTGAATAGTCGCTATAACTAACTCCAAGTCAAATATTCCTCATTTATACCTCTAACATTCTTCATGTTTTCCCTCCAAATGTCTGCTTTTCCTTTGAGACTGAATGTAGCTACTCTAGCTTTCATGTTCTATGAATAGTCAGGGAATTTGAATAACTTCTTCATGCCTAGCAAACATGACTTTGCATATTTTGATTTCTTTACCTATCCATAAAAATTAGGTGTCTTTTCTTTCTCAAACTCATCTAGAAAATACACCTTATCACTCCTCTTATAAGGATGATATCGATGACAATCATAGTGCTTATCTGAATCAGAACTAGAATCATACATGTGTCTATCCCTTCTCCTATCTAGAGTGTACAAAAATATCCCATCTCTAATTGTGTCATCCCTATTTGATCAGTGACCACCATGCGATCTACTACCATATGCCCCATTATTTCTATCTTCCTTCTCATGGATGATATGAAGCGATCCCTATCACTGCAATTCTCACAAGCTTTGAAATATGTCTACATTTAACTCTGCTAACTTTTCCTGTGCTTGTATGATTTTGTCATTATCTGCCTTACAACTCCTTATTTCATCCTTTAAACTTCTCAGTGTCACTTCCAAGTTGGAATAGTTCCCAACACCATATTTCTCTTCTAATTTATAGAGAGAGTTTGTGTATTCAACCATCTTGGTCACCATTTGATATTTCTTCCTGCAAGGTATAACACATTAGCTAAACCAAATCACAATAAAACAACATACCTTAGTATAGCTCCCGGAGCATGCCTTGTTTGCAATATCAACAAATTAGTGTGATACATGTGTGACATAGTCATGACAACATATAGAAACATAAAACATAAGAATATGACCATGCAACCACCATTCTAGTTGGGGTCCAGTCATCAATGCATGACTTCGACAACAACACACACCATGACCTCATGCATGACCACCACCATCATTATGTCACTATACATTTGACCACATGCAAACATGGACATGCATAAGAAATTCATAACCATCCACACATATCCATAAATAAATATAACCAAGCAAGAATGAACAATACTTGAAATCAAGCCTGCAAGAATTATACATGCAACCAAGCATACAAGAATGTAACCAAACATACTGCAAGAATGTAACCAAGCATACTGAAATGACACTTGTAAGTGACATAAATTGACATGTACCCAATCATACACTCACAACGATGCATTCCAAAATAACACCTCAAATTTCACATGATGGCATCACTACAACCATGAACAACATTATGCAAATACAAGAAGCACATGGAATGCAAGGGTGAGAGACACACATCAAACTGACATGCATGGATGACCAACACATAGACCAGTCAATCTAAAGGGTGAACCATGCTCTAATACCACTTTGTAACACCCTCCTCCCACATCTACCCAAGCAACTGGCCAGTCGGGGTAAACATGTGACGAGAGGCCACTGTGATACGATTCGACCTCCTAAGTCACATTCAGGAAGTGGAACCAATATAAACACACCATACATACATTAATCATCAACTATAAGACCCTCAAGAACCAATCCAATACTTTAGACAACTTTCCTTGGGGTCCCACTGCAATTTTGGACAATTTAAGGCTTACTCACGCCCATTTTATAGGCATGAGTGCGACCAACAACCAAAAGTCGCTCTCATAGGCTTTCCTGCCAGTGATGAGAGACCAAAACTATCAGTGTTATGCTAGCAACTCTGGGATGCGAGCCACCTTTTTAGGCCCAGAGCCCAGGTCACTGCCATGAATTGCACCATCTCTTCAGATTAGTAAAAATAACATGGAAATGATAGTACTAAAGAAAATACTTGTTTAATACCTTGACTAGACCCCTACTAGCCATGACCAATATTTCGTCAAACATATTGCAAATGTGTAATCTACAGGTGTAGTTAATAGTTTTGAGCATAGGGGTCTCATACTTAGCTGAGAATCATTGATAAACATTGATGCATGGATACATCAACTTCCATTCCATCCATTAGGTGATAGATACATTGATCATTCAATTACATGTAAAAACATGATGAGAGCCACACATGGTTGTTGTCATAAAAGACATACATAACAAGCGTAATAGAAACATAAATACTCATGAAAGTATAGCCATATAGACCTCATACAATCCATAAAAATTCTCATAGAAATATAAGGAGAAATAACCTTTCATTAATGATTCAAAATCCAAACCCGGGACGGGACTTCCACGTTCCACCCAATTGTAGAATGGTTGAGCCAAATCTCTCTTCATCCTTTTATGCCCATGCCATATTCCAAGCATGAATGCAGATCTCAAATAACACATCAATAAAAGGGCATATAGGGCTTCTAGATGCCATCCACCCACACCCATCAAACAATGATTCCACCTCATGGCTAGACATTAGAAAACTATCATTAGATCAGTCTCTATCCAATCCTTCTAGGGCTCCACAACATTTTTCCAACCAAGTCTCTAGGACTAGTAACTCAAACCACAACGATTACTAGGCTCTAGAGCATTTTTCCAACCAAGGCTCTAGGACTAGTAACTCAACTCAAGTTATTCAAGGACTCGAGAGCATTTATCCAACCAAGGCTCTAGGACTAGTAACTCAACCCATGTTAAGGAAACATGAGAACTAACCAAAAAGATAACAATGAAAATAAACCCACAATCACCATGGCTATCCTAGAAATTGAAAGGATGTGCAATCAACTATCAATCCCGACCATCCTCAATGCAAATGATAGGTCACAACCAAAAATCCACATGCATATGCCATGCACTCCAAAATTAATTAAACATACATGCAACTCGATACCTGCAAGAAAATATGATGTAGTTACTGATCCCAAAGCCTTCTTGTGCTTTCCTGCTCTTCCTTTGGCTTCTTGCTCCAAGAACCCAAGTATGCCACACCCTCCAAGAGTGCTCCAAGAAAACTCTAAGTCTCCAAGAGTACGACAGAGAGAGAGAATAGAAGAGAGCTCCAAAACTGAAGAGGAAAAAGGCTACCAACTAATCCTCATAATCATTTTTATGAATGAGGCCTCTATTTTCTTCATTTTCCATTATTTTCCTTCAATTTTCTCCTCACACGCAACCTGTGACCTTTCACCTCCTTTTTCTCCTAATTTCCACTATTTTCATAAATAATTGTGCCAAAATGCCATTTTTCATTTCCAAAGAGTTAGCCATTGCCTTTACCAATTTCCTTAGCCATAAACAATCACAAGTGATCCCCATCACTAGGATTTTTCCCAACATTCAGCTTGGAATAAGTGTCCCATCAGCCGTGATTATTATTTTTCCTTTATTTACTTTTTTATACATGGAATTTTCACGAGGGTTGTTACATGATCAATACATCTGATAGCAGAAAGCAACACCTTATTTTGGGTGAGATTTTTGCAATGCCTCATTCATAGACATAGTTGATATAGATTGACCTAGGTCATCAACCACATTATAATTCTGAGTAGCATGTGTGTGAGTGTTTAAAGAATATTTATGAATAACTCCATTTGGAGCATTAATAGTTAATTCCTTAGGAATTGTAGGTGGATTAGGATCCGATGGAGATGGAGTCGAACCAGTAGGTTGATCATTAGCCTAACCATTCGTAGGATTCACATTATCATAGTCCTCACTTCAAGTGGACACCATAATATTGGATTTCAAATTTGAAGAGGAAATAATAAAAACTGAGTTAGAGGAAGTAGGGTGCAAAGAAACCATGTGAATCTCCTGATTGGGAAATGAGTCAGTGAACACGGCGGGAGAAGTAGAAGATTTCAGAAATTGGTTCACTTCAACCTTTTGAGGATAGTCAAGAGTTAAGTGCTCCTAGTTACATATCAAACATGGATAGTGAGGCTTTTGTTTCTCCTAAGAGGACTAACTGGATTTTTTATCCTGCGGAGGAGAATATTTATTCTTCTTACTTCCTGGTTGGAGATTTACCTTTATTGGACTGAATGGTATTAATCTTAGAAGTCGAAGCTAGAGGAGGATTGGATGGAGGGTTTTGGGAAGTCGTAAGGGTGATACCAAATGTTTTACTCTCAGACTATGAACTGGCAGAACCAATCATTCCATCAGTAGCATGTGATTCTTTACCAGAAAGCTGAGGAATAATGTTTGGGGGTCTCAAAACATTTGGTATTTTCTCATAAAGCATTCCAGATTGGGTATAAACAAGATCCAAATAATCGACACAAGCAATAAATTTATCTTCACTCAAAACTCCACCCTTAACTACATCTTCTTTTGATTGATGGAAACATAGATTTAATAAACCATTCCAATAGCAATCGATCAAGAACACAAGTTTTCACTAATCGATGATGACGTCGCCACTCATGAATATGATCAGAAATTTTAGTAGCATTATTCTATTTAAAGTTGGTCAAAAAGTTATTTTCCAATCTCATATCATATGGGAAACTAGAAATGTGTTAGGAATGTAGTGGCTAAGGAACTAAAATTATTGAATGAAGTTCTAGGAAATTCAATGTATCATTTAGTTGTGGAACTTGTAAGTGTACTCTGGAAAAGATGTAATCAAATGGAATCATCATTCAAGGAGTTTTAAGAAAATCACAAATGATAAGTCATCACATGCATGGATGGGTCTTATCTAGGATTCCCATTGAATTTTTGGATATTAGAAGGCAATTTTGTAGGAATTATCAGCCAGAAGGGAGAATGAGCAATAGGATCATCCATGAGCCGAGTCAAATATGGCAGTTCAAGAGTTTCCACAAAAGATAACTACCTATTAAAATCCAGAGGATACCCCAGATAGGATGGAATAACCTTGCCAACAGGAATATGTGTTCCATAATCTAGGGGGTTCTCATAAAGAGGAACCTGTGTACCAGAATAAGGAGGATTCTGATAACTAGTATACGCATATCCTTGTTGTCCAAATCGAGGATAACCTTGAAAATGTTAGCGTGGCTAGGTTTTGACTTATTTTCCTTGTTAAGGTTCTTGAGGGATACCTCGAAAAGGTTGATACTTATGTCCTGTAGGATTTTTCATCCTTCCAACATTAGGTGGAGCTAGTGGAACTTGCTCCATACCATATGTGGTATGTCCTACTAGAATTTGAGGAATACCATGTCCAAGAAGTTGAGACTGTGAGGTACCATGTAGATTCTGAGTAAGTGGGACCTGGGAGGTACCAAATACCATTGGAATAGATTGAGTCATAGTGATAACCTGTAAAAGTTGGTTCACATTTATTTAATATTGCTCAAGTATAGATTGATAGGTAGGAATTTGGGATGTAGATGGTATATGTTTAAGATGTACATATGTACTCACAACCAACCTAAGTTGGATTGACATAGTAGGTTGCCAAACATTAGCATTCAAACGATAATAACGAGGATTTAAATAAGGTAGAGCACTAATTTGTGGCATAACAACAACATGTTCCCCCTACATAAGGAGGAGGGGATGATGGAAGCAATTGCCCACCAGGTGAAGGGTACCCAATATAAGGAGAATTGGGGTGTTGAAGGCATCAACTAATATAAGGACAAATGTATTGTTTGACTATAGGAGTAGGTGGATGAAAAGGATCAGACTATATAATGCTCATTAGAGAAGTGCCTAATAAAATTCCACTAATATATGTCATGGGATAGGTCCAAGGACTAGATGTCCCACCAGCGAAGGTGCTAAACAACAATTAATAAACAGGTAGGATGGATGGTCCACTATACATATGTGTCTCTAGTGATTTTGCAAACATGGATGGAGAAACAATAGTGGTTGTCTTAATCAAAGTGGAAGGTTTGGAAACCATAACAGATTTAGTCATGGTTAACAATCCCAAAGATGATTTCTGCGAAAAACTCAGGGTTGAACTGAAAGAAAGAGAATCCAATAAAGGATATTGAGATGGAGTGTAAAGAGGAGAAAGAGGATAAGTTTGATAAATATGAATCCCTCCGAAATGAACAGGAGAAGAGGGACGAGGTTCTTCCCGTGGGATCTCTTCAATACTCACAAGATTAGGTGGAAGAGGTTCATTGCTGGTTCAAAGATATATAGTTGGTGGTTGTGTCTGAGACAAAGGAAAATAAAGGGAATGTACTGTAGTAACATGTGAAAATGGATGATGTACCTTAGGTAATAAAGTATCTGATTCATTAATCTTGGGTTCAATAACCTCAGAAAATAATGGTTCAGTTTCAGTTTTGATTGTGTTAGATTCATTAGGAAGAGAACATGTAATCTCTGGCTCAGAGCTCAAAGCGAAGGATGATTCTAGTGGACCAATTTCAGAAGGAGGACTAGAAGTAGTTCTCGAAGTCCATGATTTAGTGTTTTACATTTTTTTATGTTTCTGACGATGGCCAGAAGTTTCCTCTGGTGGAAAAGGAGGATTATTTTTCATTCTACTTGAACGATGAGGGATATCTATTTGTTCTTCTACATTGGATTAATAAATTTCAACAATTAACACAAAAATAAATCAACAAAGGGTTAAACTAGGCATAAATATTTACCAAGCAACTGTGAACTACAATAAACACCTTGGTGAACCAAGGACTTAACATATGTATAGGAAATCTCCTCAAATGTTGTTCTCGGTGTATCATGGTATATAAGGCGACCGACTTGGTTACCTATTGTTAGGTCCCTATGCTACTAGTGTAGCCCCTTATTGTTATTAATGCAACCTCCTTATTGTATTTTTTTTCCTATGTAGTCCCCATACATTTATTATTATGCCCCATAGAAGCCCACTATTGTTATTGTTGTGCCCTTACATTATTATTTTTATGTCAGCTTTGATTATATTGTGACCCCTTAAACTCTTATATACAGAAAGGAGGACTTTTCGTTTGGATCATCCAACAATTGCTCATTTGTGTAATGTAAAGGAGGTTCCCCCCTTGAAGAGGCTAATTTTAAATTCATTAATCTATATGTTCTTCTATTCTGTGAGCTGGTTGCATAACATTTGGTATTAGAGCTTTGGATTCTAGGATTTCGCCGCTTCAAACAGGTCATCATGGATGTTTCTCTATAGCATTTTTCTACGAAGCTTAAAAATATGAAATTAAAACCCATTTGAGCCTAAATATTTAGGAACTGCGTGCCCAAATTTCAAATCTTGTACCACTATATTTTCAGATATGTGAGCTTAGGAAATTAGGGTTTTTGCAGGCTCTTGAATTCGATGTCAAATAGGTGACCTTGGGAAAATCGTCATAAATTTCTTTATGAGCATTGGATTCAAATTTCGTAAAAGTTGAAAGTAATAGGACGGACTCTAGATTGTTTGATATCATTTCCAGGGCTAATGGTAAAAGCACTAAGACATGGCACGTCGTAAAAGTTCACTCTAATGAACTGGTCTATAATTAGGGCATCTTGGGAGATTGGGCATAACTCTTCCTTGGAGAATCCAATATGAATCAAAATTGTGGGGTTGGGAAGAGGACTCCAAGGGCTATCAGAGGACGACATTGCAGAACTTGGATATGTGAAATTAAAGAGTTATAATGATTTAAATATAAAGATCCTAAAGGGAATAAAAATAATGACTTGGATCAAGAAAATAGAAACACCTAGTAAGCAAAATTGGATGAATGATTTGAATAATGCAATCGAAGCTAATATAAATAGTTTTATCTATGCCATGGAAGCTAATATCAATGGTATAGAAGCAAATTTGAAGAAATACATGGAATTTTTGAAAAAAGACATGGAAGGTTTGAAGGAAGGTGGGACAAAGCTACTACAAGAAAGGCTTTCCTAATAACGAAAAGTCAGTAAAGGAAACTCACGATGAGAACAAAAAAAAATTTAGTTACAATTTCATAGAATCTAACGTTGGATTAAAGATCTACCATATTCCAAAGATAGATATGATGATGTTTGATGGCAAGGTGGCAAGGGTCTAGTAACTTGGATACTACAAATGGAGCAATATTTTGATCTACATGATGTATAACTACCACAAAAGGTATGTATTGCATCTTTGTATTTAGAGATGAATCAATTTTTATGGTATAGAGGGCTTTGTTCTTGTAAAATGCTTGTCACCTAGTCAATTTTCATGGAGGAAATTATAGCACATTATGAGGATACAAAGAGTAACACCTTCTTTAGCCAATTGATAAATCCCAAACATAAGGGTTCAATGGCATAGAACATTGAGGACTTCCAAAAATTGAATATAACAGTAAATGGTATTCTAGAAAAGTAGAGGATTGATGTATTCATATGGAATTTAAAGGATAGAATTGAACATGAGGTTCGTCTTTGGGAGCCTGATTAATTGGAGAAGGCATTCAGGTTGGCATGAAAAATTGAAAGAAACATTATGGAAAAAAGGAATCCTACCACTCACAACTATAAAGAGGAATTATTGTTGTTTCTAGCCTTCCACAACCTACAAGGTTGACACCATAACAATTGGAAAAAAAAGAAGAGAAAAACAACTTTTTTATAGTTGTGATAGAAAATACACCAAAGTTCATAAGTGTGCTAAGAAGAAATTATTTTACATATATTGTGAAGGTGAGGAAGAAAAGTATCAAGAAATGTCAAAAGAAGAAGATATACACCAAAAACCAACCCCAGAGAAAGAAGAAATAAATCTGACCATATCTTGTAGTGCATTGGAAGGAATTCCCACTCCTCAACATCTCAAGAAAGATGGACAAACATAGATAGTGAACAAACCTTTGGAAGGATATCTTCGTTGCTTTGTATCTGATAAAAAAACAAAATGGGTCAAGTGGTTAACTATGGTTGAATGGTGGTATAACACTTCAGCAAAAATGACCCTATTTATGGCACTTTATGGATATCATACACCATCCATCAGATCACCTTTAAGAAAAAATTATAAGGTTTAATTAATGGAATATCACATCAAGCATTAGCAAAATTTTCTCCAACTCTTAAAGGATAACTTCACTTTGGCGCAAAATCAAATGAAACCACATGCAGATCAACATCGTAGCGAAAGAAGTTTTGATGTAGGTGACTAGGTATTTTTATGGCTACAACCATGCAAGAAAATGTCCCTCAAGCAAGCTAAGAAGGATAATAAATTATCACCAAATTACTATGGTCCTTACAAGGTGTTGCAAAATATTGGTACTATTCCATAGAAATTGGAGCTTCCTACATCTTCCTAAGTGCATTTGGTTTTCCATGTTTCATGCTTAAAGAAGATTATAGGTCACAAGAACCTAGTGCAAACAATATTGTTGGAGCTTGGCGAGGAAGGAAAAATCATATTGGAACATCAATATGTCATGGAGATAAGAACCCGACAACTATGAAATCGATCAATTTCAGAGTATATCATCAAGTGGAAGAACCTAAATGCTGAAGATTCTGCATTGGAGGATGATAATTTTATATAGAAGTATCCAAAACTACTCAAGCATTGAGGACAACACTTTTTTGAAGGAAAGGGGCATGCTAGGTCCCTATACTACTAGTGTAGCCCCTTATTGTTATTAGTGCAGCCCCCTTATTGTATTGTTGTGCCCATGTAGTCCCAATATTGTTATTATTGTGCCCCATAGAAGCCCACTATTTTTATTGTTATGCTATTACATTATTATTTTTATGTCGGCTCTAATTATATTGTTACCCTTTAGACTCTTATATATAGAAATGAGTTCTTTTCATTCGTACCATCCAAGAATTGTTCATTTGTGTAATGTAAACAAGGTTTCCCCCTCAAAGAGGCTAATTTTGAATTCGTTGATCTATCTCTTCTTCTATTTTGTGAGTTGGTTGCATAACACATATGGCGAGGATAACAACCTATGGTGGACTTCCAAAATATACTGGACAGTACGTGGAAGTGCAATTTGTAGTAGTTCTACCTAATGTGTAACCGTTTGATGAGATGGTTCCCATATAATTATCATGCATAGAGAGCGATCCAATATACCCAAAGGTACGTAGAGTACGATCCGATACACTTACGTACATGGAATGGGATATCACCCCCGGGATACAACGCTAGAAAACAATGACATCTCCTGTGTTTAACAAGGCCAAAACATGTATGTACCCTAGACCTCTAAGTGTTTGTGTTATTGTTACAAATTCTCCTTAGGTTGATTCAATAAATTTTAATGCTTATCTTCAATTTAGTTTTAGTTTCACTTTCAATGAAAATCTATCTAAAGGAGGGAAGAGACACAGAGTATGCAACATACAAAATGCAACAAACAATATGCAAAGTGCAATTCCCTTTTAATATAATTGTTCCAATACTTGATGCACACAAAAAACTCTATATGCCAATAAAAAAATATCTTTCTTTTCAATTCCACTGAATTTTAAAATATGATGAAAACTAAGATGCATGTCTAATCACTGATACAATCAAACCTTTTAGAACTATGACTAGAATACCAATTCATTCAAGCACTTAATGATCAAACAAATCCATTTTCTAATGACCTAATGATAAGAACAAAGGAAAATCAAACCAAATCCTTATCAAAGGCACTCAAAACCAAGATCAAACCAAATGGAGGGTTCTAAGAAACCACAAGACACTCAGGGACATAAGGAAGAGCAGTTGCAACAAAGATAAACAGAGATAAAATCAGACAAAATAAAATTTGTGCAGGAACAGGGACCAACACAGGTGCTCAAAGGGAACCAATTCTTTGCAACGAAGGAAAAGAGAAGGATCAGAAGGATTGCAATTCTCTATCACTAGACCAGAGGAAACGCTAATTAGGGGATGCAAGGTTCTTACAAAAAACTTTCACTTGAAACTCAATGAAAGGTATTCCTAGGTATATTCTTGATTGAGTGACACAATGATAGTCTGAAGAAGATATCAAACACACACTATGGACAGTGAAACCACCAAAGGAATACTCTGATCCCTAGTACGGTTTCCAATTTGTTATACAGAATCTACAACTGCATACAAAAGTGTCTTCCTTAGGGCTGGTGGACTAACCTAGAACAACATTAAGAAAGGAATATAATGTCTTCCTTAAAGTAAATGAACAATGGGATGAAGACTACCTAGAATTTGTCGCAAGATTCATTCCTCCTTTGGTGTGTACACCCAAATACTAGATCTAATCACTATAATTATAGCCTGCATAGTCAGACAACACGAGTCAAAGATCTATGGCATCTATATAGCGTAATCCAATCACTGCATTTAATAGATCAACATGGTATTGAAATATATGAAATCATAACATCACATATAGGAAAATAATGTACTCCTTGTATTAATAGAAATGGAGAGAGTTACAACCAAATATAGAGTTCTTCTTATAGAAGAGCTCCTCCAGGTTGACTTGTCCTTCCTTGTCACAAAGTGTTCCTCCGTGCCACCTTAATGCATGGAATAATGAATCTCACAATAATAACATGAGGGTAGAATCTATATCCAGAAGGAAACCCCTAGCTTATGGATGAAAGTAACTATATAGAAGAGGATGGTAGGTTAGGAATTTGTATAAATTTACCAATATACGCTTGAGATCTACTCTTGATTGGAGGATAAGCATTGGACACCTAATACACTAAGGGTTGGTGTGGAATGCGAACAATCATTGGAGACAAAGAGACCACTTGGCATATGAAGACTGAGAGTCACAAGAATGTAATATAAATCTACATCTTTGTTAATAGAAAGGTATACACATTTATCTTATTTCATTATTTTGTCCATGTGTGCTTAATATGGTATCAGAGAAGGCCTAATCCTACCCTTCCCATATCTAAGACACTAGTTTTTTTACGCCTTCTTATATTCTCTATCTAGTGGTGCACTTCTTTCATCTCATGTATATGGTTTCAATGGTCCTATATATGGATCATTGCTTCATTGAAAGGGTCATTTCTCTTGATATGTATGTTTCATACATTGGATTGATTAAAGTTTGTGCATAATATGTGGGAGGTATACATATAACTCGATTGAATGTCCTCAATTTGGTTGATAACATTGATTTCGTTCAATTGCATTTTGTTCTACATGTTGGTGTTGAAACGTTATTGGGGCGAAGTGTTGAAATATAGTGTTCTATACATGTCATTTCTACTCACTTTCTATAACACTCGATTAATTTACCGACTGTCAAAAATCTGTTTCCTCTCCTATGTCAATTCCTTGGATTGACAGTTTTTTCTTTGTTGTGCCTAATTAGAATTCATGCACATAGGTTGTAATGTATTCTCCTTTCACTACCCTTGAACATTTTTTCCATCTTTCCTCACTGTTGCACTATGCACCTCTAACTAATAACACTCAGTGCTAGTTTTATGCGATTTTTTTCTTTGACCAATAATGCTCAAAATTTTCACACTACCTTGTTGCACTCTCATCAACCACTTACGTATCCACAACTCTCCATAACTTATGTTGAAAATATCAACTTCAATACTTGCAAGATTCATAATTTTTTGTGGTTGATTCATCTAGTAACTTTTTAATATCCACTGAGATAGTGCTACTATTTCCTATGCCATACACATTGGAAACAATGTTTCAAGGATTCTGCACTAGAGGAGTTAAAAAAAATGGGGACACCAAATGACAAACATCAAGCGAAAGGTTCGTCGATAACTAGAGGTCTACATGAACCAGTGTGGTTCGTAGTGAGGGTGGAACTAGAAAACCACGTTTTTAGCTTCAATGTTCTTAGAGGAAAGTATTGAGTCTACAAATACCACTCTTGACCATTGAAGTGGAGTTGTTGTGAATGTTCGTTAATATTCTGCTTGTAAAATTGTGCATTTTGAGTTTGATTTTTAACAAGGCTCGACAATTTTAAAGTTACAAAATCATGGTAGCATAACTGGACCAAGGGCTAGTGTTCAATTCTGAATATTTTGAGAATATTTTCTAGTTCTTATGTTCAATTCCATTTTCTTTCCAAGTCTGGAGTTTGAATGGATATCATAAACTACATTAGCAGTATATGAATCATAATCTTTTACCAAATTAGTACCCAAAAGGCAATTTATTTGGCACCTTCTCTGTGAGTTTCATTGCTATTTCTCGCTCTTCTGGTCACTTTGGAGTATTTGTCTGATTGTTGTTGATTAGAGGATGAAGAACAATACCTTTGCTTGGTTGGAGTTGATCTAGTGACTTATGTTTCTTAGCACACTTTGAAGGACAATAGAGCCATGGAGGTTTTGAATCCATGATTCGAAGTAAGTACAATATGTTTAGTTACAAATTGGAAGGCATGAAATTACATTAGTATCTTCTGTGGGAATTGCAAAAAAACAAAAATAGTAACAGAGTTCGAAGGGTTCCCAGTCTATGATGACCAATGATGCGTAGTGCTACATAGTTTCATATATATCACACAGTCCTTGCTCATGCAAGACCAGTGATCCTTGTGATCATTTCACATAATTCACTGTGTCGAAATCTAGTGATGATCGAAGAAAAATTTCTGAGACTCGACATCATAAAAAAATGAGGCCTCCTTCTAAGAATTCCTTCAATGTTTTAGAGGATATTCCTCGACCTTAGTGTGAGTGGGAGGAGGAGGAGATATTGGATCCTTGAGGCTACTCTAACTTCATCTCCATTGATCAAGCACTAAAATAAAGCATGGTGCACGAAACTCATCAATGGGTACTTAAAATAAAATTGAAAAAGTGATGCATAAGTTTCTCATTTCCATGTTGGGGAGTGAAAGAGGGAAAATCAGGAGTCCATGTTCTAAGGAAGGGCTACAGGTCCACAAATAATTCCACTTTATTCTGATGCAGCCACTGTAGTAGCTTGGCCACTTGTTTACTATGTGTATCCCATGTGTTAACTTAATTTTTGAAGGGTTGTGTATTTATTATCCGTTGTTTGAGGTATCATGTGGTATATGTACATTGGTCCAAACTCTTGGTGTGATTGATGTGTTCAAGGTTGCTTCTTATGGTATGACAACCTATGGTGCAAATACAGTGATGACACATGTCATGGTATGTGCATATTCATATGTGCATTAAATTTTTAAACCCTGGCATATGCGTTGGTATCCCGAGTTGAATTGAATCAAGCCATAGTATATAAAGTATATCAATCACAATAAGTTCATAAAATTTGTTTAAGTGGACCTTTAATCAATTTACTTTTGTATCAATTTCACTATCCAAAGTTTTTTTACTCAAGGAGAGGTGGATATTAGTACATTCCAAATCCTTTGAGGCCTTTTTTTGTTGTTGATACAATGTCAAAAATTACCGAGGTATTAGAGTTCGTAAAAAATCTGATATACTCCACTAATCATGATACGGTAAAAATCAACAAGGACACACTTTCTGATATTCAAATATGTCTACAAGATGCACATGAAAATATCGATTTTCTGCAACTTGAATCTCAATTGTAGCAAGATGAGCTACAACAGAAGACACATAATTTTGAACTTGTTCTTGTTCATACCAACCCCCCTTTTGGCTCCCATCCATCATTAGCAAGTGATAAAATCATTGACATTGAGGTTGAATCCCTTCATGTGTCCATTTCAGGAGTATATTTGCATGCAAGTGTAGAAATTCAATCCGCAGTTCCCAAGCCAATCATCAGACGTTGTGAAGAGCTTGTTGACAACAAGCACAAAACAAGTCTTCAATATGATAAGGAAGTGTCATTTCATATTCTAGATTACTCAAATCCCATCAAATTTTTGACTGCTATATTTCTTCATGAAAACTCACCTTCACTTGTTCTAGATTCTGCTCCTCCACATTCACAACCAAAAGTTGTCAAATGCCAACATTGTGACCAAGTTGGCCATTTGAAAGATTATCGTTTTGATATTCACCCATGCAAGCATTGTAATAAACACACTCATTATTCACAAAAAATCTTCAAAAACATACCTCTTGCGAGAACACAGATTTGCCTTAGATGGACCACTTCTTGGCAATGGGCTTCAACAACCAAGAAGATATTTTAGTAATATGTTAGAATTTCTTCTAGAGTATTAAAAAGTATTACAATTGAGTTTTCTTCATATTCTCACCTTGCATCTGACACGGGGGAAGTGATGGTCATATAAAAGTTTCAGATATGCATCAAGTGAGCTTGAGCGTACATCTAGAGACATCCATACCCATATTCAAAATTGTAGATAGAGACACAAAATCCCCTAAGCATGACTTTGGTTGGTGGCCTTCCATAAACCACCGTAGGCTGTAGGCCTCCCTTTCTCTAGGTTGAAGGTCTCCCTCTCCAAAGCATTAAGAACACTTCCTCTAGAAAAATACTTCTTCGTCTTTCCACATTTGGAAGAGTTCCAGGAATCGCACTAAACGTTCCTTTGGTTGGTGGCCTTCCTTAAACCATCTCAGGTTGCAAACCTCCCTTTTCTAGGTTAAATGTGTCCCTCTTAAGACATTAAGGAGAACTTCCTCTAGCAAAGGACATAAACTTCTTGCCATATTTGGAAGATTTCTAGGAACTACACTAAGTGTTCCAGTGTTGGTGGTCATCCTTAAACCACTATTGGTTGAGACCTCAAGTTCTCCCACCTTATTCCTTCATCCTAGATAGCACATTGAACTTATTCTTATCATGCATTGTTGTATTTTTGTATTAGATCTCACTTCTTGGACTCATACATACCCCTTCGGATAAAGGGGGGGGAATGTTGGACACCTAATCCACTAAGGGTTGGTGTGGAATGTGCAAAGTCACTGGAGTACAAGATATTAGTTGTTATATGAAGACCAAGGGTCACAATAATGTAATATAAATATGAACCTTTTTTAATAGAAAGGTATTCATGTTTATCCTATTTGGTTGACATGTCCATGTGTGTTTAACAATGACCTCAAGGAATAAGGGGTGAAATATCCAAGGTGGGATAGGATAGGATAGGGACTTTCATCAAAGGTAAATGGTTATAAAAATTCCTAGAAATCTCTAGAAGAGGAAGCTTCAAGGTTCTTTTTATTTCTCCTGAATTTCTAGAACCAACACACCCCCAACAAGGAGAAACCTATTGGTGATCAACATAGGTCCATAGAGGATCAACCTGTTAGTGAACATAGTCTCTCAAGGAAACACGTTGCATTGGGCCTTAAAATCACTGAACTGAAGCAGTTAAAGGCAAAAACTCAGGGATTAGGGCGATTAATTCTTAGGGCTTTGTGCAATGATGATGGCAAGGGGTAAAAGAATGTTGATTTATCTAGTTAACAAGCATATTTACCAGATGTAACAAAATGTCCTATAATACCAATGCTTAACTACGATATTTCATTTAATATCTTTAGACCGCCCTTCATTGGTCTTAATCCTATTTTTTTTTTTATTAAATTCAAAGAATAAATATATAAACAAAATAATTGTTTGTTTAACTTTTTAAACATTATCTTATTTTTAAGATTAACCAATTGCATAGATGCGATAGCATTATTGCTAGCATGAGTTGAACTAAATAATAAATCTAGATCTTACAATTAAGGAACAATAAAAGTGAAAAAATGCATTAGTTGTTCTTATTTAAGGTATCATTGAATCAATATGGATGATGGATGTAGGGCTTATAAATTTATGCACTATAAAATCAATATTTATAAAATTAAGAAATTAAATTAATAAATTTTTCTCTAATTATAATATTGAAATTTAATTTTAACATTTTTTTTTTTTTTCCTTATTATAAACTGAGTTTTGAAAGTTCTTTCTTCATAATTCTTTATTATTATTTTTCTATTATTAGATGTACGATATTTAGTGTTAAATTGAGTAGTCTTTAATTTGAAAATTGGTCATACTTTAAGGGAATGAAATTTTTAAGTTGTAGAGAGTACATATCTAAGTATGCCATATCAAATTTTCATATTTTGGTTTACTATAATTTTTAGTGATAGGCTATGTAAGTTATGGTTTTTCGCTAATTCTTCTTAATTTTTCCTAGGGCTATATTTTTTTTCTTTGATAATTGCATTTGATATTTCCATATTTAAATCCACTGTTAGGTCCCTATAACACTAGGGTAGACCCTTACTGTTATTGTTAGCATATCCCCATTATTGTTATTTTTATTCCCATGTAGTCCCAATATTTTTATTATTGTGCATCATAGAAGCCCACTATTGTTATTGTTGTGCCCTTACATTATTACTGTTATGTGGGCTCTGATTATATTGTGACCCCTTAGACTCCTATATATAGAAATGAGCTTTTGTCATTTGAATCGTTGAATAATCTTTCACTTATGTAATTTAAAGGAGGTTTCCCCCTCGAAGAGGATAATTTTAAGGTGTTGATCTATCTATTTTTGAGCTGGTTGCATAGAATTTTGTATCAGAGCTTTGGATTCTAGGGTTTTTTTGCTTCAAATAGGTCATCGTGGAATTTTTGCTATAATTTTTCTATACCAAGCTTACGAAGCTGAGATTTCAACAATAGGGAGGTAATAACTTGATGAAATTTGTGTACGAATTTCAGATCTTGTCTCACTATAGTTTCAAAGATATGATTTGAGGGCATTAGGGTTTTTGCAGGCTCCATAATTTCATCGCAAACAAGTGACTTAAGGAAAATCGATATAACTTTCTCTCTGAGCATGGAATTTGAATTTCATAAAAGGTGAGAGAAATAGGATGGATTGTAGTTTGTGGGGTATCATTTCAAGACTGAAGGTTGAAATAGTGACACGTGGCACTCCATACAAGTTCTCTCTACTGAACGAGTTAATAGTCAGGTCATCGTGGGAGATTGGGCATATCTATTTCTTGATGAATACAATCTTGGTCTCACTTGTTGGGTTGGAAATAAAATCAGAGGGCATTTACAGGATGAAATTTCATATCTTGGAGATTCGTAATTACAAAGATACAATAGCTACAATATTTAGCTCCTAAAAAGCAAGAAAAATGTGTGTATTTGTTTTTTGTAATTTTGCATAAATTTTTCTTGAAAAAATAGTTTGAAGTGATTCAAAGGGCATAGTGAAGCATACATATCTTTATTTGATTCCAAAATTACTTGAAGAAAGAAAATCGAAACACCTATTAAGCAACTAGAAAGCTCTACTATGACGCATGAAGAAGAGGAAGAAATGCAACATGATATATCAAAATTATGAGACCAAGTGCAACAAATTTCACTCTCACAAAGAGTAACAAAAAACAAAATGGAAGCAAAGATGGATGGTTTTAAGAATAGTTCAAAATCGGACATGGAAGGTTTTAATGATGACATGAAAGCTAATATGGATGGCATAGAAGAAAACAAAGGCGACATGGAAGAGTTGAAGAATGGTTTAAAAGTAGAAATGGAAGGTTTGAAGGAAGGTTTGACAAAGTTGCTACAAGAAATGATTCCGAATAGCGAAAGGGTATTATATGAAACTCATGATGAGAAAAAAAGAAATGTTAATGATTATTTCATAGAATTTAATATTGGATTGAAGACCCACTATATTCTAAATATCGATATGAGGAAGTTTGATGGCAAGGATCTAGTAACATGGATACCATAGATGGAGAAAGATTTTGATCTCCATAATGTGCAACACACACAACAGGTACACATTGAAAATTTATATTTAGAGCCCAATAAGTTTGTATGTTATCGATGGCTTTTTTCTCACAAACCACTTATCACTTGTTCAATTTTTATGGAGGAAATGATAATACATTATGAGTATACAAATATAACCACACTCTTTAGCCAATTGATAAATCTCAAACAAAAGGGTTCAATGGCAAAGAACATTGAGGAATTCCAAAAATTGAATATAAGATAAATCATATTCCAAAGGAGCATAGGATTGATGTCTTCATAGGGACTCTAAAGGATAACATCCAACATGAGGTTCACCTTTGGGAATTTGATTCATTGGAGAAGGCATGCACGTTGGCAAGAAAAATTGAAAGAAAAATTCTGGCAACAAGGAAGCCTTCCACTCACAACTAAAAAGATGTAAGTGTTGCTGATCCTATCCTTCCACAACCTACAAGGTTGACACCACAACAATTGGAAGAAAAAAGAGAAAACGAGCTTTGCTACAGTTTTGATAGCAAATACACTAAAGGTCATAAGTTTGATGAGAAGAAATTATTTTACATAGATTGTGAAGAGGAGGAAGAAAAGGAACAAGAAACTTTGAAAGAGGAGAATATACACCAGGAACCAACCCTAGAGAACTAAGAAATGAATCTGACGATATCTTGTAATGCATTGGTAAGTCTCAAGATATAAGGACATATCAAGAAAGAAAAGGTAATAGTGTTGATTGATTCGATTAGTATCTATACTTTTATTCATTCTAAGATAGCCAAGGAATTGAATTGCTTCCTATACCCAACACCAGATTGTCAAGTGATGGTTGCAAATGGATGTGCTATAAATTTCTCTAGAATGTGCGATAATATCAAGCTGACCATGGGGGTATATGTATTTAATAATCCAATGCTTTCCATTCTAATGGGTGGTGTTGGTGTTGTATTAGGAGTCCAATGGTTATAGTATTTGGGTATGATAGCTTTTAATTTTCAAGAACTTTTCTTGATTTTGTTTGGGGAAGGAAATAAAGTTGAATTAATGGGTACCACAAGGAACCCATGAAAGATAATTAGACAAAACATCTAAATTACTAACAATAGGGCATAATTGCACAATTATGCCCACTATAGGTTCAAACATTGAAATCATCTATTTCTCCAGATCTCTAAAAAGTCTTGGATGATCATTCCAAGGTATTTGAGACTCCCAAAGGCCTCCCACCTATTCATGATCATGATCATGATATTCAAATTATTCTAGGAATTTTTCCTCCAAACATCAGGCCTTACAACTGTCTGTATGCCCAAAAGAGTGAAATTGAACGTATAGTTGCTGAAATGATAGAGGTTGGTATAATTCAGCCTAGTCAAATTTATTTTTTAGCTCGAGTAAACATAGTTAACGATCAAATGAGAAAATTATCTAGTATGCGTTTTTTTGAGGTAGCAAAAAATCACTCAATTTTTAAAAGTGGTGATTCAGAACACACCTCTTTTTAACATATTTTTGGCATTGTAAATTTTCTTATGTATTAAGTATGAACATTTTTTTTAAAATGTTAGTGATTTTCATGTTGATTTTGAAAAGTGACGATACAGCATCAACCCCTTCTTTTTTGAGGGTTGATTTCACCTTTAAATTTTCTAATGTCTTCTTCTTACTAAAATATTATTTTAAGTGTATTTATGTATTTTGTGTTTTTTTTTTCTTTCCAATTTTTTGTAATAAAACCTTAATTTTTCACGTACTATAAAAATAAAAAATGGCCAATATTTAAAGTTAGGTATTTCTATATGTTTATGTAATGTTATTGATATTTCAATGCACATCAAATAATTGTCACTAAAAAAACATAATTTTAAACATTTGACAAAAATACACATTTTTCAATATAAATAAGAAAAAAATACACATTTTCAATATAAAAAATGAAAAAATACATTTTGAGATTTTTGTCAAAATCACATGTCAAATAAACGATTTTATATGATAGATCATAACAAAAAAACTTTAAAAATAATATTTTTATGAATTTTATGTTCAAAAATAATAGTAATCACAGGTTTTTTACAAAAAAAATGGTTGGCATAAAAATTAGAGCGAAAATCAGATAATTCAAAATATTGAACATATAACAACAATAATCAATTGCTAATTCTTCTCACAAAATCTCAAACTGAAAACATTACAAGTAAAACTAGGGAATATATCTCAAAATTGGGTTTCATTTGCAAGCATAACTTAAATGTCATCAACAATATCATATAATCCATGTTCATCATCTTCTGCAACTTCATTATTTTCTTCTTTCAAAATATTTTCTTCTTGAGTTTCCTCATTTTCCTCTTCTATTGGATCTTTCATGTCTGCAAATCTCCCAAAGTGTCATTTTCCAATTATTCCATATAATGGTGGTTGGGGTTCCTTTGACTTTTTTTCCACACGTGATTCATTAAAACCTCATTTCCTCAAACCAACTTCTTGCATTGTATCTGGAAGAAATTGAAGAGAATTAGTTCTTTTTTGAATAAAATTGCATTGTAGTGAGTCTCTTTCAACCACAATACAATTTCTTCCTTTTTGTAGGAAACATACTAGTGTTGTACCTAATCATCAAGCACAAAAAAATAAGTAAGTAAATTAGTATAAACACATAAAAACAAAAGAAAAACATTAAAATTCAATTTTATATAATACAACTTACCTAAGCCTGAAAATAAATCCAAAACCCAATCTCCTTCATTTGAACATAAATCTATAAGATGGTTAATCAATGCTTGCAGTTTTTTATAAATGTTAACTATCTCTCCTTTTACATTTTTATCCTCATATGTTAACTTTTTTACGGCAACATCATGAACAAATGCTTGGCTATGGCTCTTTCTTTCTACTTAATTTAGAAGAATAGACTTATAGCTATCATCTTTTGTCCAACATTCAACATGGATGATCTCACAATTGCTTATAATTGGATGATCTCTAGAAGAAATAAGATTTGACTTGTGCCTGTAACATGACATAGTAAAATTTCAATTAACTTGCACATGAAAAAAATAACATTAATCAAACATACATTTTCAATGTCTTACCACGTTAGTTGCATCTTTAAGTTTTCTTTTCCCTTGAAGCTTGTTAATAACATTTTAAATTGTGTGTCTAAATCAAATGTCACAAATTTCCAAAGTGGCGATGTTGTGACTTCTCGAAAGCCCATAACGATTTTATTAAAATATTTATAAGTGTAAGGCTAACTATCATATCCAATGTCTCGGAAATTCAAACCATGAGGAATGTCTGCAATAACAAGGGCATATTCCCTTTTAGGTATGAGGTTTGTAATGTCTTCACAATGTTAGGCCCCTATACTACTAGTGTAACCCATTATTTTTATTAGCACAACTCCCTTATTATATTGTTGTACCCATGTAGTCCCCATATTGTTACTATTGTGCCCCATAGAAGAACACTATTGTTATTATTATGCCCTTACATTATTATTATGTCGGTTTTGATTATATTATGACACCCTCGATTCCTATATATATAGAAAGGAGGTATTTTCATTTGTATCATCCAAGAATTGTTCATTTGTGTAATGTAAAGGAGGTTGCCCCCTTGAAGAGGCTGAATTCTAAGGCATTGATCTATCTTTTCCATCTTTTTGTGAGCTGGTTTCATAACATTTGGTATCAAAGCTTTGGATTCTAGGGTTTTGCTGCTCCAAATAGGTCATTGTGGAATTTTCACTATAACGTTTCAGAAGCGAAAAAAAACCATTTGAGATGAAATTGAGCTAAACCTTGTGTCTAAATTTCAGAGCTTTTCACACAATATTTGTGGAGATATGATGTGAGGAAGTTGGTATTTTTGCAGACTCCTGAATTACATTCCAAACAGGTGAGCCGGGGAAAATCGTCATAATTTTCTCTCTGAGCATTAGATTGAAATTTCGTAAGAATTTACAGAAAGAGAATGGACTATAGTTTCTTCTGTATATTTTTTAAATAGAAAGGTCGAAACAATGACACGTGTCACATCGTACAAGTTCACTCTACTAAACTAGTCTATAATCAAGTCACCATGGGAGATTTGGCATAACGCTTCCTTCGAGAATCCAATTTGGATCAGACTGGTGGAATTGGAAAGAGAATACAAAGGGCTACCATAGGTCGTGATTTAAGAACTAGAAGATCTGAAATTACAGAGTTATAGTCATTTCAATATCGAGCTCCTAAAATCAAGAAAAAGCAAGATGAGGAAGTTTGATGGAAAGGATCTGGTAAATTAGATACTATAGATGGAGAAATATTTTGATCTACATGGTGTACCACTATTACAAAAGGTATGTATTGCATCTAATTATTTAGAACTGAATCAGTTTTTATGGTATAAAGGGCTTTGTTCTCGTAAACCACTTGTCACGTGGTCAATTTTCACAGAGGAAATGATAGCACATTATGAGCATACAAAGAGAAACTCCTTCTTTAGCCAATTGATAAATGTCAAACAAAAGGGTTCAATGGAAGAGCACATTAAGGACTTTGAAAAATTGAATAGAAGGGTAAATTATATTCCAAAGAAGCAAAGGATTGATGTCTTCATAGGGACT